>CM019151.1:51178448-51296723 GCA_009733165.1 Naja naja
GCACCAGCCTGAAGGTGGTGAGTGGGACCTCATCAAAACATTGCCAAGATACTCTCAATCTTACATGGGAAAAGACCCCCCCGAACACGCCAAGATATTTGCAATCTACTAATATAAAAAACAAATAAAACAACAAAAAATTCTACACCACCCATATCATGAAATCAAAATGCCTTTCTTAGGACTGAAAAAAATAATTATCAAACAGTCCTGGGCTCTCCATGTGGCAGGAGTTACTTATGCTCACCAAAAGAACTTCAATACTACCACATTAACCTGCAAACATTTGGGGATGGGCTTTAAATGTTCAGAAGTCAAATAAATAACTGGAAAGCTAATCACTGATATGCATCAGATTTGGGGATGCCATTCTGAATTTTAATGGGTGATTTTCAAAGAGTATAACTTATCATTTGAGATGTAGTGCTTTACATAGTAAAAGAAACAGTCATCTTAAGATAGCAAAATGCTTTTGGGGATATAGTGTCATCTGAGGAATGGCTATTCCTGAGAGTTTGTGCTTGGAATGACACGAGGATACCTGCTGCCTTTTCATAGTAGTCTTTCTGGACATTTTAAAAGGACCATATGGGTTGATTTCACCTTCAGACTAAAAAGAATTTCTAAATGACTATCTTGCAATGTTTTAATGTATGAGATACAGTAATATTGTACATGTATTGCAACTTGCTGTAAAATGTCTATAGGACCTAAGTTGGAAAATAATTTTTGTTATGAACTATTTTAGTGGAAAACATTAAGTATTAAGTTTGGCATGGAATTAAAAAAAATATGAGATTTTATCATTGAAATGATCAGAATCAAGAAAGGGTGAAGTCTTTAAAAAAACTTTTAACTGTTTTTAAAGACTGTACAAATAAACAAAATAATAATCATGTAAACATTTATAGAACAGCTTTTAATTATACAACAGTGATCCTTCCTTTATACTGCATTTAGTTTTTTTTAACATGGCCACATATTTCTATTTAATAGTTAAAACTTTAATAATAATATGGCATATATAATACATACAATAATATAAGATAGAAATATATATTCATTTCCTTCTTTTTAACAGTAGATCAACAACACTGTTTGTTTTATTATATTTATAGTCTTATTTTAATGTTCTTATTTTATTTAAAATGAAGATGTATTTTAATATTATCTATTAATTAACATACTGAGGTTGTATAATTATTGCTCAATATAAAATTAAGAAAGGATGCCATGTAAAATGTATTTAATTGTTTCTGATGTAAAAAAAAATATTTTTAAACATAAGGCCAAAATCTCTATCATATTATTGCTTATAATTTTTTAAAAGGAAAAGGGAAAAAGAAAAAAGAGAAGCTGATAATAAATAATGTAAATAAATGTTTAATTTGTGACTTCTCTCTTCTTTGTATTCCAGTTGATTTGTAGTACATGTTGCCATAAACTTTAGAAACCATGCTATGTAATATATCAATATCCAGTTTGGTGTAGTGGTTAAGGCATAAGGCTAGTATTTAGGAACCTGGGAGTTCTAGTACTGCCTTAAGCCTTAAGAAGAGGCAACAGAGAATCTCTTCTGAAAAACTTTGCCAAAAACACTGCAGAACACTTGTCCAGGCAGTGTCCTGGAATCAGAAACCACTGAAGCTTCTGGAAACTATTCTTGCTTAAAGGTAATTAATTTAAGTTCTCAATCTGATCTGATCTTTTTTTTAAGTATTGTGCAAAATTTTAAGTATGAATCTTAATAAATTAAAGATTTATCAATATATTCTGGAAGTATAAGAATGAATGTTCTTTCTGTTTCATGGCATTTCAACATTTATTATTATGTTATGTGTCAATTTTATAGAAAGCTGTATGCTTTCTATAAAACGTTTTGTGATGGTTCTGTATCAAACCTAGCCTTGGAGTGAATTACATAGATTTGTTCCATAGGTCTTCCCATTGTAGCTTTGGGATAGTTTCCTTGAAATTTTATATCCAATTATCACACATACTTTAAGTTGTTCAGAGTCTGTATCATATCTAAGGAGTTTAAATATGCAGCAATTTATCTTTAGTTGTTGAGAGACGGATAAAATGGAATTGTTTTCTTCTGTTGTCATTAGATTCCAGTAGGAATTACATTGTTAGATATTTCACAAAAAATTTAAAAGTTCACATACAGATTCAAAATATTCAGATGCTTCAGTCACTTTAGACTTACAATATTTAAAACTTGGCAAAACCTTGGCATCATTAGACATTATGATAGAGAAATATCAAAATTTTCCCATGTAGAAAATACTTATCAGTATCTATGAAGATGTTAGAGCTCAGCCAACTAAATTCCAATAAAGACTAGAATGAGAAGCCAAGAATAGCAATAACAGAGAAAAGTACATAATAAAATCCCTAAGCTGAACATTTTCTACTAGGGTTTTTTTGTGAATCTAGAGAGACTTATTATCTCTCCCTTCTCCTCCCAACCATCCATCTGCAAGCAAAGGAAGGTAGAGCACTGATTTCCCTAATGGCATGTATAGACAATATCCATTTCTTAATTGCAAATACTTGATCATTTTAGAAATAATAATAATAATAATAATAATAATAATAATAATAATAATCTCAAATGTTTGAAAACAGAAGCATGTGACACTTTTTATATACTTTTAATACCCATGTGGTATTATGGATTCATACTAAGAAATGTATTATACTGTTAATATTGTGCAGATTCACAGCTAATGCCATTATAGTATCAAAGGAGCAATTAAAGAATGAGAATCTGTATTAAGATTAATACCCAGATAAACCTCAGCTGGTCCATTAACATGATAATGTCCAAATTTTCTGTATATCACTTGGTATACCTCTCTCTTTCTTCTTTAATTCAGCTAACCTCTCTACTTTTTTTCTCCTGGTATTCTCAAATTGTTTTAAGAAATTAAGCACACATAGCTATTTCGTTTAAAACATTATGTAAAGATAAAATTAACACAATAAGTAAATAGTAAATTAACATTCCTCAATGTATCTAAAAGTTTTGAAATGAATATATATTTGTGTGTGTGTGTGTGTGTGTGTGTGTATAACTTCATTTCAAAACTTTTAGCAAAGATTACATATCCAACACATAAAAGCTTCTCCTCCAAATATTTAGTCATGACCTGCTATCATGTAGAAAACAGTTTTTCCAAATCTTCAAGTGGTACATATTTGCATTTTATTTTATGTGAACTCAAAAACAATATCCCAAAATATTATTGGCTAATTCCAACTTGGAAAGAGAAACTCTGAGAACTAGGCAGTATAAGAGCGCACATTTTTTAGAGTAAGAATTCTATTGTCATACTCGGTTGCTCACTAAAAATGTAAAGAACAAGTATTTGTGTGTGCGTGCGTGTGTGTGTGTGTGTGTGTGTATTCAAGTCTGAAAATCGCCATATGGGTTGATAAGGCAACTTGATAAAGCTACTACTTATCCACTTTATGCTTTTCTTTTCATTCCTTGTGGTAATAACCACCAGTCTTGCACTATAATTAGAACTTCCTTCCTTTTTTGCTAGGAAGTTCCCAGAGCAGTACTTCTTGTAATTTTTTGCAAGAAATAAAGAGATCTCTGGTACCATAACAGTAACCAATCTGAAATAATTGAAAACATCCAAAAATAAAGGACTAATAAAAAGGAGGGACATAAGTGTCTTCGGATTTTTTGGTCAATAGTTGGTAACCATCATTTTTGTTTGACTGGGTCTCTAACAAACTTTCATCATCTAGCAAGGATTTAATTGTAAAAGGAAAAAAGGTGAGGTAGTTGGAACAGAATTTAAGAGCTAAGAAGTTGATTCATCCAGTAATTCATTAGAGCTTAATGCAGATGTGCCTTGATTTTTTTTAAATCTAATCATATCTATCTTTGATCAGCTTAAGACCTCAATAACAAATTTAAAAAAACTAGAAATGCTAATAGAAAAGATTCCTTGCCCAGTCGAGGATTGTGATACACTTGGTCTGAATTTTAAAATAGGCAGGAAAGAATAACCTCAAAGAGTGAAGGTGCTATATTATATTCTACTAATCAAAATAGAAAATAGAAAACTTAACACTGAATGATCAGATGACACACACATACTAAGGAACACACATACTAACTAAGGACATCATGCTATGTATAGAGATGAACCAAAGTAAATTACCAGACAGAGCATGAAAAGGAATATTTTGAAATTTCTGTCACGGATACTTAGGTGCAACATAACCCATACTGAGCTAATAGAAATAATATATTTCTCCACAGTCAAGTTTTTAAAGAGATTTGTCTTGTCTTTACAACAACTGATACTGCCTCAAATGCTCTTAAGATCCAAGCACTCTTTACAGAGCTTTGGATTAGTGCCAACCAGAGTATTTCAAAATATCTGCATCTGCCCCTTCCTCACTCCTGGGAAATCTGCCAGGAAAGGCTGGAGTGCAGAGTAGGAGGATATACCAAGGTCTGTTTCTTACAATACTATTCCACATAATTAGCTTCAGAAGAAATCCATGAAGCTGGAATAAAAAGGGCAACTCTGATTCAGCACAGCTTTTCAGCATGCATTTTCAGGAAGATCAAAGAAATTTAATCCAGGATCTTAATGATATTGTCAACCCTATTGGGTTTAACCAGGCAGAAAACAGGACAAGATGAGTTAATTCTACTGTATTGTAAGGCTACATTGGCAAACTCTTGCTAGTCTTAAAATATAAACTTCCTATGACCACTTTTAACTATCTGATTAACTAGGGTGGGTTCTTCTGAAATTTCTTCCCCTGCCCATTCAGCCTTTTGGAGAGGAACTTTTCTTGTATGTTTGTTTCCTACATTGCATCTCTTCCTGTCTTGCCTCAAGGTCATTATCTCACCTTCAGACTTTCCTCCCAGGTTCTTATGGGAAACAGGTTGTGGGGCTTTGAGAACAAAATGTAGCTGTGTAATGATGTCCTGGAAATCAACTGCTCCAGTTGAGGTGCAACTGCCTATCCCTTGGGAATCTGTTGGTCTCCTTCCCTGTGTCCTGTATGTTTGATTTGGCAGCAACTGATTCATCAATTATTGCTTGCTATAATTCTACTCTTAGAAGAAATCCTCCTGCCTATCTTGGTTTGCATCTAAATTTTTACAAGGCTGGTAGTTATTGAGGTAGGGTTTGTTGGGGTATTAGTGATGAAAGTGCTATAAAAATTGTGATGCATGAATATGAATATATTCATATTCATGCATGGCAAAAAAAATCAGAAAATAAAATACAAGCTGAATAGTCAAGACCTTGTTGATGATCCAAATTCTGTCAAGGACCTTGGAGTACTCATCTCTAATGATCTAAGTGCTAGAGCCCACTGTAACTACATAGCCAAAAAGGCATTAAGAGTTGTTAACCTAAACTTACATAGCTTTTTCTCTGGTAATATCACACTACTAACTAGAGCATACAAAACATTTGCTAGACCAATATTTGAATACAGCTCACCAGTCTGGAACCCACATTACATATCTGATATTAACACAGTAAAGAAAGTCCAGAAATATTTCACAAGAAGAGTTCTCCACTCCTCTACTCATTGCAGAATGCCTTATGCCAACAGACTTGAGGTTCTAGACCTAGAAAACCTAGAACTACGCCGTCTTCGGTCCGATCTAAGTATAGTATATAAAATCATACATTGCAATGTCCTACCTGTCAATGAATACTTCAGCTTCAACCATAACAATACAAGAGCACACAATAGATACAAACTCATGGTTAACCGCACCAAACTTGATTGCAGGAAATACGACTTCAGCAACAGAGTGGTCAATGTCTGGAATACTCTACCTGACTCTGTGGTTTCTTCCCCAAACCCCCAAAACTTTAACCTTAGTCTCTCTACTATTGACCTCACCCCTTTCCTAAGAGGTCTGTAGGGGGGGTGCATAAGTGCACCAAAGTGCCTACCGTCCCTGTCCTATTGTTTCTTTTATTTTCTTATATGTATCCATGTATTTATAACTATGTTTATACTTATACCTGTTATCTTGTAAGCAATTGATTAATCAAATAAAAATAAATAAATAAATAAATAAATTCTGTTACTGTCTCCCATGAAGTTTCTGACTCTGATGCCTTTAAAGTGTATCAAGTATTCAACTTGCTTCCTTCTGCATCTAGAGTTTAACACTGGTTCAATATCATATTCTTCCTCCCTGTCTACTAAAATGAAGAAGAATGCTGTCCATAAAATAGAATGCAGGAGATGGTCTTTCACAAGAAGGAACCAAAGTCATACAGGTGTAATTTCACTGTTTTTGCAAATGAAACAAGTTGAAACTGAACCCTGGAAAGATGGAATGGCTAATGGGTTAGGGGCTCTTTAACCCTTGGAGAATTGCCATCTCTGTTTTAGATTGGGTTGCATTGCCCCAGACAGACTTGGTGTGTAATCTGGGGGCTCTCTTGGACTCACTTCCTGCTTAAGGAGCAGCTGATAGTCATGGCCAGAAGGGCCTTACAATTGTGGGTTGTGTATCAACTACACCATTTCCTGTACCAACAATCTCTGTTCACAGTCACTCACAACCTAGTTACCTTCCATCTTGATTACTGCAATGTGCTTTACATGGAACTACCTTTGAAAAATATTTGGAAGCTTCAATTGATGGTGCAAGCCTATATTTTCACATGTGTCACCTCTGTTGCAGGTGCTGCACTGGCTGCCAATTTGCTTCTGGGTCCAGTTCAAGGTGCTGGTTGTCACTTTTAAATGTCTACATGGTTTGGAGCCAGGTTATTTGAAGAGCCATCTTTTCCCAGTTATATATCTCAGATGCATCAGAACAAAGATTGTCCCTCTCTGATGGAGGTCCATCTGATAGGATCAAGAAAGAACTTTTCCATGGTGCCCCCCCCCGTGGAATATCATACCTGTGAAAAGATTGACACTCATTTGCCATTCTCTTGAAAGGCCCTAAAGACATGATTTTGCCAATGGGCCTCGGTACCCTAGGTAATATGAAGTCTATAAAATGGTTGGTTTGAATTGTGTTGCCAGGGAGTGAGATTTTATTGATTTTTATATTGGGGTTTTATTTTCTTAAGCCTACCAGAATCACCATGAATGAGTTAGGCAACTGTATAAATTTTCTTAATAAAGAAATAATTAAAATAAATGCTATTGGGTTGTATTGCTATTTACTGTGAAGAAAAAAAAGTAAATGTTGAGTCTAGCTTCTTGAGGATCTTGAGTCTATATATTCCCTACAAATCTAGATCTACTACTATAATATAACTGAAGAAAGACCATTACAAATGTCCATTTGTAATGATCATTGTGCAACAGTCCCTTCTCAGACTGTGAAAGATGAAATAGTACCTTGTGGGAACGCCTGGAATTCATCTATATGAGACATGTAAAATGCATCCTCCTGCTCCTGTGCTTTAATTCAATCAAAGAGATCAACAACTTGTCTTCTTGCTCCTAGTCTTTTGTGTTGGTCTGATTTATGGTGTAGCTTAAAGTTGTATGGCTATACAACTGGGGATGGGATTCACGGGAGAACCTCATTCTGTGGCTTACATGACAGTATATATATATATATATATATATGTAGGTCTTGGTGTATTCGGTCTTGTCCGTGTAAGTTGAGAATACCTTGGCAACGTTCGAAATCTCATCCGTCATCTTCAGGCTGCTGTCTTCAGCTTCGTTCTCCTGGGACGAAGACCCGAAGACCCGAAGACACGGGACAAGACCCAATACACCAAGACCTACATACCTTTACCCGTGAAAATTAAAACATATATATATATATATATATATAGAGAGAGAGAGAGAGAGAGAGAGAGAGAGAGAGAGAGAGAGAGAGAGACCTTCAAATTTCTAGGTTCTACTATATCACATGACCTAAAATGGACACCTAACATCAAAAACATCATCAAAAAAGCACAGCAAAGAATGTTCTTTCTGTGCCAATTCAGAAAGCTCAAACTGCCCAAGGAGCTGCTGATACAGTTATACAGAGGAATTATCAAGTCTCTCATCTGCAGCTCTATAACTGTCTGGTTTGGTTCTGCAACACAACAAGACAGACACAGACTTTAACAGATAATTAGAACTGCAGAAAAAACAATTACTACCAACCTGCCTTCAATTGAGGACCTGTATAATGCATGAGTCAAAAAGAGGGCTGTGAAAATATTTACGGAGCCCTCACATCCTGGACATAAACTGTTTTAACTCCTTCCCTCAAAACAACACTATAGAGCACTGCACACCAGAACAACTAGACACAAGGACAGTTTCCCCCCGAAAGCCATTACTCTGCTAAACAAATAATTCCCTCAACACTGTTCAACTATTTACAAAGTCTGCACTACTATTACTGTTAATCTTCTCATCATTCCTTATCACCCATCCCCTCCCACTTGTGACTGTATGGCTGTAACTTTGTTGCTTGTATCCTTATGATTTATATTGACTGTTTCCTAGTATGATTTGATTGCTTATTGTACCCTATGACTATCATTAAGTGTTGTACCTTATGATTCTTGACTCTTGACGAATATATCTTTTCTTTTATGTATACTGAGAGTATTTGCACCAAGACAAATTCCTTGTGTGTCCAATCACACTTGGCCAATAAAGAATTCTATTCTATTCTATTCTATTCTATTCTATTCTATTCTATTCTATTCTATTCTATTCTATATGGAGCTTGTTTTGGAAGGCTGGTATGTATGAGATATAAAAATCAAAGTGGGAGAAAAGTTGTGCTCACCTAAGAGCTAGGAAATTTGGTGCTTTTTACTGATATACTTTGTGGGGATTTGTATACAGTAGGCTGGTCCTTTCATGTTTCCATTTTTAAAAGGCATTTTTACTGCCAGCAATTTTTTTTACTGAAAATGTCATATTTCCTTTCTGCTAGTAGGAATGGAACTAAATTTCTTCTCTGATCATTAAGTCACCTGGGTCCTGCATCTCTTGTATGATTATTTCCTTGGCAGCATCACATTGCAGCAGATTTATATACTACTCCATAGTGCTTTAGAGCACTCCCTAGGCTGTTTACAATGTCAGCATATTTATTTATTTATTTATTGGATTTCTAAGCCGCCCCATCTCCCCAAGGACTCAGGGTGGCGTACAGTAAAACAATATAAATATACAATCAAAAGAAGATCAAATCTCATAGAAACCCAAAATATAATTAAAACATTAAAACAATTCTAAAAATTCCCCATATAGTCCATCCTCAGTCCAGGTCAGTAAGTTGGAATAACCATGTTTTTAGGCCCTGGCAGAAGGAGTGGAGATCAGGGGCCACATGGAGCTCCAGGGGCAGTTGGTTCCAAAGGGTGAGTGTCCCACAGAGAAGGCCCTACCCCTGGGGGTTGCCAGCCAACATTGTCTGGCTGACAGGACCCCAAGGAGGCCCTGTCCGTGAGAGTGTACAGTGCGTTGGGAAATAGTCACTGGCAGCAGGGTCTCCTGTAAGTATCCATAAGTATATTGCCCCCAACAATCTGGGTCCTCATTTTATTGACCTGAAAAGGATGGAAGGCTTAGTCAACCTTGAGCCTCTAGGGTTGAACTCCAGGCTGTGGGCAAAGTTAGCCTGCAATACTGCATTCTAACCACTTTGCCACCAGGACTCTTTCATGATCTCTTCAGGCCAGCTTAAATCAAATGCTATTAGCAATGCCACTAAAATTTTATGAGGCTAAATCATTAGCTCACATCCTCTATGGTGCACAAGAATGGTAGGAATTTATACAAAACCTTGCCTTCTTGGGTTTAGTCCAAGCTAATTCCTTATTTAAATCCTCTTCTTAACTGGGACAATTGTTCTCCAACATCATGAAAAACTACCAGTTAAAAATCCAATTTTTCCAGTTAGTCTAACCCCATTTATTTTCAAAGATAACTTCTTTTGTCCTGGCAATAACCTATAACCAAGCTAAACAACTACTCACCCACAGAATAAAAGATAAGGCATTCTAAGCTCAAATTAACAAGTTGTGTCTGCTTGACAAAAATTGGATAAACAAGGGTTTTTTCAAAGCTGGCCAAGCAGTTAGAGAATCTTAACTTTCCACAAGATCAGAATTGCATTTTTAAAGCCATCTGCTGCAAGGCAGATCCTATTAATTGAGCGCATCTGCCTGTGGTGACAGAGATTGAAAACATATTGCATGTATTATAACAGTGTAAATTTTTCAGAGATATTAGGTCTATTTATATTCTGCTTCTAAAAACACATTTCCAGAAAGTCAGATAATTTGTAGGTGAATTTTCTCTTTGAAGATACGAAACCTACTATTACCTTATACATTAGCCAAATTTTGTTTGGCTATGATGAAAATAAAATGTAACTGCTTCTGGCTTAATTATTTTTGACTTATTTCTTCTTTAACATCTTAATATGCAGATTTGTAATTGCTTTAGTTGCTTTGTTTTAGGCAATGTGTATTTTTACTTCACAGACTAGTATTTTGCATGATTTCGTTATTATTCATCATTGTAATAGTTGTATTTTACTGCAGAGAACTACTGCTAGGTTAATATTTTACCGTATTAATTTTGCTCTGATTTTCTTTGTTGTATATTGCCACAGATTCCTTTTTTAAACCATGTCCAATTGTATTCACTCAGGCTCAAGAGAGACACAAAAGCACTGGACACTAGAAGATTTCTTTATCTCTCCCTTATAAAGGGTGGGAAGTCTATTCATTTGCAAGAGAAAGGTATTTTTAAAGATAACATGCAAAATATATGTGACAGTTCTTACTATTATTTCTATCCTATCCTTTTACCAGTATTTACATTACAATCTTTCTCCTATACTATTACAATTAGTTGGGAATAGGTACGAGTGTATCTGTTATCTTCATCAAATAACAGATACACACTTACCTATTCACATGCCATGTTAATTGGCAAATCAAGTGAAAGATTGAATCTGGGTTGATCACTGGGATCATAGATATACTCTTCCGAGCTCCGACTCATGTTGAGCCCAACTTCAGGGGACTTCTCTCTACTGGAATACATGCTTTGGGTTATTCCGTGAGTCATATTTATGTGATGTCTTCCTATTTGCTGATTGGTGTGTTGATAGCTGGTGATTGGCTGTAGTTTCCTTGTGCTGACAAGCCCTTGGCTACAGTTGCCAGCCATCAACACATCAATCAGCCAATAGAAAGGTACCACATAAATATAATCACAGAATATCCTAAAGCACATATTCCAGTACAGAGACCTGTCCTAAAAATGAGCTCCAGCATGAGATCAAAAGTTTGGAAGGGTAAATCGCTGGTGTCCTGTTCTTGCAACATTATTGTGAGATATGTATATTTGCCTTCATTTGTCAAATGCAATGTATCTGGGTGGCATTAGGTGGATGAAGTCTGAGAACTAAATTATACCTTAGACATAATACATTTTGTTTATTACATTTATAGGCTTCCTGAGCCCATCAATACTCTTGTGTTTGTTTTGAAAATAAATTGTATTAAAACTATTTTTAAAAATCCTATATCTGCATGAGGAGAGTGATTATTTGTAATACTCTCATCAGTTATCTAGTTAGTTCAGTTGTGTTTATGTGTATGAGAACAGAAATGATAAAAAGTGAAATCATAGGTATGTGACACATAGAAGAAATATACAAAGAAATTATCTTATTGTGGACATTTAGAAAAAAAATTGTAAGAATTATTTTGCACATATGTGATTTAAATGTGTACTGTTATTAAATATTGAAAGCAGTACACTGGGGAAATTCAAGATCATTTTGGTCCTTAAGAAATCTTTTACCAGGAAGGCCTATAAGCCAGTTGCTGTGACATTTGTAGTCATGAAGACCTTTGAGTGGTTAATGCTGGTCCACCTGAAAGTCATCACAGATCTGCTGATAGATACCTTGCACCTTTGCCTATTGAGCAAATAAGTCAGCAGACAATGTTATCAATACCTATCTCCTACATATAGGGACCAATGACATAACTATGAATCTGAAAACAATAACAAGAGATTACAAACAGCTAGGGGAAAAACTTAAAGAATTAGGAGCACAAGTTGTGTTTTCATCTATATTTGCTACAAAAGGTCAACATTCCACAAGGGAAGAAAGGATAAGTAGAAACAAATCACTAGCTTAAAAACTGGTGTCATCAACAGAACTGTGGTTTCCTAAATCATGGTCTGCATTACCTACATGAAGGGTTACAGGTAGGGTTACCTGCATGAAGGGATAAATTGCACCTCACAAGAACTGGAAAGAATATATTCGGAAAATGGCTGGGTCATCTTAGCAAAAGGGCTTTAAACTAAAATTGAGCAGGAAGGAGGGTCAATTTTTGCAACCTAATTCCAAACAAAAACTACTAGGTAACCAATCATATAAGGAAGTAGGGTATAAACAGAACCAAGAAATTTAAAAAATTACGTTACATTTAAAAAAGAAAAACACTATGAAGTAGAGAGTGATGGAAAGGTAGGAGATATAAGAAACATACCCACAAAAGACTCAAATGCCTATACACTAATGCTCAAAGCTTAGGGAACAAACAGGGTGAACTTGAAGAATTAGTACATGAAGACAGATGTGATATAGTTGCCATTACTGAAACCTGGTGGGATGAAATTCATGACTGGAATGTACTGATGGAAGGATACAAACTATTCAAAAGAGTAGGCTCAAGGTTGACTCAGCCTTCCATCCTCTCGGGATAGGTAAATTGAGGACCCAAGATTGTTGGGGGCAATAAGCTGACTTTGTAAAAATGCCTCTTGGGGCAGGGCAAAAAGCCCTAGTAATAAGCAGGCATATACAATGGAATGAAGGCTATTGATGAGCGCATTGGGTTGTGCTCCAAAAATTGTAAGCCGCCCTGAGTCTCCGGAGAAGGGCGGCATATAAATATGAATTTAAAAAAAAAAGAAACAGACCTAACAAAAAAGGAGTGGAGTTGCATTATATAAAAAAGATCACTATATCTCTACAGAAATGCACAAAACCAAGGATGAAAACCTCTTAGAATCTAGATGGGTCAATATAAAAGGAAAAAAGAATGACATTGCTATAGGCATAGACTACAGGCCACCCAACCAAGCAGAAGAAATAGACAAACTCTTTGCTAATCAATTAACAAGTTTATGTAGGAAACATATCACAGTAATAATGAGAGATTTTAATTACTCTGATATCAACTGGGAGACAAATTCTGTAACAAGTGAGTAATCGAACAGATTCCTAACCAACTTAGGTGACAACCTTGTAATCCAAAGGATAGAGGAGTATACTAGAAGAAAAGCTAATTCTTACTAATAGAGAAGTGATAGGGGGAGTTGAAGTAACTGTAAACTTGGGTGAGAGTGACCACGTCATATTGGAATTCAATCTAATGCAAACACAAGGGATAGAATATAATCCAACTGTATTAAACATTAAAAGAGCTGATTTTAACAAACTCAGAGAGACCTTAAGAAAACTCCATAGATGAAAATCCTAAACAATTCAAAAACAATTCAAGCAGCACGGGAAACACTGAAAAACATGGTCATAAAATCCCAGTCCAACACAATATAAATGAAAAAGAAAGAAAAGAAATCCAAGAAGAAACCAGCATGGTTACACAAAGATCTCTCTCATAAACTGAAAGACAAAAAGGATAAGTAGAAAAAGTGGAGGGAGGGACATTGTCATGTTCTGAGCTCCCAGCACCAAAAACCCCCAGCAAGCCGCACAGTTCTGGGCATAATATGCATTTAATGCAGAATTCTGAAGGTGGTAGATGTTACCTCACATGTACCATATCCATCAAAAATTCTGGAGCACCTACCAGAGGATTGGAAAGGAGCTGATATGGTTCCCACCTTCAAAAAAAGGTGTGTGTGTGTGTGTGTGTGTGTGTGTGTGAAGACCCAGGAAACTACAGACCAATCAGCCTGACATTAATACCTGAAAAGATACTGAAAATAATAATTAAAAAAGAGATCTGTGAACATCTAGAAACATATAGACTAGAAACCAGCACAGGTTTCTTAAAAACAGATGCCAAGTCAGCAGCTGACTTAGACTGTGGTTCACTCTGTGCTAAATTCCAAGCCTGCATTAAATGCATATTATGCCAAGAACTGTGCGGCTTGCTGGGGTTTTTTGGTGCTGGGAGCTCAGAACAGACAATGTCCCTCCCTCCATTTTTTGTACTTATCCTTTTTGCCTTTCAGTTTATGAGAGAGATCTTTGTGTAACCATGCTGGTTTCTTCTTGGATTTCTGGTTCTGGCTTCTGCTGCATTGGTATTGTATACATGCATCATACTTTATATTATTGTATATAAAGAAGTTTCTCCTATAAATGAATCCTGCTGAATTATTTGTGTGCTGTTTGGATTGCTGCAAACTCAACAATCTTGTGGTAACTCACTGTTTATTTTCCTCCAGGTAGATGTAGTTTCATTAAGAACTATTTATTCAGTATGGTTTGATATCCAGTTACAAATCCATTTCGTGGTGATGCTGTCTATTCCATATTTTTCTAGTTTACCAAGAAATAGGTTGTGGTCTACTTCACTGAATGCTTTGCTGAAGTTCAAGTATACTATGTCCACAGCATTTTTCTGGTCTACTAATTTAGTCCTGTTGTCAAAGAAAGAAGAATTCTGAGATGTAATATGTAGATTCAGTGATTTATATTGATTTATATTATATTGTGGTTTAGTTATATATTTGTCAAACCCCAAAACAGGGTGTGGATATCAGCTGGATGCAACAAAGATCTTCGACTATCAGCTGGAGAGGCAGACATGCTCCTGGGAAGCAGAGAAGGCATGGCTGAAGTTCCCTGGTATCCTAAAGTGGCTGGGGAGGGGCAGGCCATGTTGGGTCATTAAAAGTAGCTGTGCAGCAGCAGCTAACTTAGACTGTGGTTCACTCTGTGCTGGGTTCCAAGTATTCTTCAATATCTTCATAAATGACTTAGATGATGGAATAGAAGGGGAACTCATCAAATCTGTAGATGACCCTAAGCTGGCAGGAATAACCAACACCCTAGAAGATAAGTTCAGGCTCCAAAAAGACCTTGACAGACTTGAACAATGGGCCCTATCCAACAACATAAAATTTAAAAGCAAGGTTTTACATCCAAGCAGGAAAAACCAAAGGTACAAGTATAGATTAGGGAAAACCTGGCTCAGAAATAATAACTGTGAGAGGGACCTTGGAGTCCTAGTGGGTGATCATTTAAATATGAGCAGTTTGCAGTAGCAACCACAAAAACTTAATGCAATCCTTGGTTATATAAACAGAGGCATAGAATCAAAATTACATGAAGTACTGGTACTGCTTTATAAATCCTTAGTAAAACCATACCTGGAATATTGCATCCAGTTTGGTCACTGCATTTAAAAAAATGTTGAGACTTGTAAAAAAGAAGTGCAACTAAGGTGATTAAAAGGCCTGGAAACAAAAACTTACGAAGAATAGTTGCAGAAATTGGGTATGGGTTGTCTAGAGGAAAGAAGCACTAGGAATGATGTGACAGCAGTATTCCAGTATTTGAGGGTCTGCCACAAAAGAAAGGAGGGTCAACTTATTTTCCAAAGCACCAGAAGGAAGACAAGAAGCAATGGATGGAAACTGATCGAGGAGAGAAGCAACCTGGAATTAAGGAGAAACTTCCTAACAGTGAGAATAATTAACCAGTGGAACAGCTTGTCTTCAGAAATTGTAGGTGCTTCATCACTGGACGTTTTTAAGAAAAGGCTGGGCAGTCACCTGTCTCAAATGGTATAGGGGTTGGACTAGAAGACCTCCAAGGTTTTACAGTTTTACAGAGGAATTATATGTACTTCTACAACTGTCTAGTTTGGAACAGCAAACAATTAGGACAGATACAAACTTCAACAGATAGTTAAGACTGCAGAAGTCTGCCTTCCATAGAACATCTGTATATTGCATGGATCAGAAGGAGGACTGAGAAGATATCTGCTGACCGCTCACATCCTGGACATAAACTGTTTCAACTTCTCCCCTTGGAATGATGCTACAGAACATTGCCGGCCAAAACAACTAGACTCAGGCCATCACCCTGCTGAACACCTAATTCTCACAATGCTATGTGTTTTACCTAAGTTGTATGGCTGTTGCATTATTATTTATATTTTTTATTATCCTTCTCACTATCCTCTCTTATAGGAATGATGATTATGTTGTTGTTGTTGTTGATGATGATGATATTCTGTTGCTTTGCATGTATACTGAGACCTTCTGTACCAGAGACAAATTCCTTGTGTTTGTAATCACATTTGACAAAATAAAGTATTCAATTCAATTCCAAATTATGTAAATTGTCTAGAATTAAAGGTATCTATTTTATACCAACATAAAAGAAAATAGTCTGTATCTCTGTGTGTTATTAAATTGTTTCAAAAATGATAAAACAGAGTATTCAGATATTACTAGTACTGCTTCTTTCTCAGAAGAGTGACCACAATATTTTTCTCATATTCCAAATTAATAGAGTTCCACATGAAATAATTCAAGGCTGTCATTTCACAGGTCAGCTAACTTTAAGATGTTGATGAAACATTGATAATAATCACAGATTGTAATATGATTGGAATGAGGCAAAAATTATTGGAATAAACATCTTTTGTCTTATCTGCCAAGGACACCAGATGGTGGAGTTCAATCTCTCCACAACTCTGATTCTATATGGAGCATTGATTCCATTTTTCCTACATTCAGTAGATATGTAACAAGCCACAAATTCTAATTTACTGTTCCTTTCAAAGACATCTGAAGAACTGTTGATGACACATACCCAATTATAAATTATATTCCCAAGTATTATTTTCCCATGCTACTATCTCCTTGTGTTTTGGTCAACAAATGGCTACGCAAACCTGTAAGTTGTTTCTGAGAGACATTTTTGTAAATCTAAAAATTGGTAATCAATACAAATCTTTACACATATTCTAATCTGTAATGACATCATTAGCATGTGTTTCTAAGTTAAAAATAGAAATGTTTGATGATGTATGAAATGCTTACAAAAACAGAGAAAGAAGACTATGTATATATTTTCTGTTGCATATCTAGAATGCAGTTTTAAGAGACACAGTACCCTTAGGCTATTACCATTTTTTAAACAAGTTCTCTATCAGCAGAGAATGTCTTTCCCCTTGTGGTCATTCACCAATGTTTACAAAGCAAGGTCACTTTGAATACCAGTGGTGCTTGAAACAGAAAGAGGAAGAGCAACACTTTTTGTCTTCACTGAGCTGGCTGATTCTGCACTGTGATAACCGACAATGACATTACACTAGGGAAAAGTTGTCGCAATATCACATTCCCAGCTCTGGCAAACAAAACCAAGCAAAAAAGCATGTCTATTGTTATTTTTTTCCTTGAACACTAATCCGGAAATATGTGAAAATGTTTTAATACTTTGGGGTATAAATAAAGCTTTAACTTAGTTCTAGGCTATAAAGGCTGATACCTAATAGTTACATCACAAATGAGATTTTATTTTTTTTAAAAAACCTTCTCCACAAATTGGATGTCCTTTCTGAAAAGGAATGACCATAAACATCTTTTGCACATCGTAGAAGGTAGAGGGGAGACAGAAATGATAGTTTTATTAAAATTACAAGAAGAGACATTTGCAGTGAAGATACGTATACTAGCGGTAGAAGGATGGATGGCAGTATTTTTAAAAGCATGCAACCAGTACAGAGATGTAACAAGGCAAAAGATTAATGAGAGATTCTTTTATTTATTTGCATTTTAATATCATTCATGTGAATTATTACCTATATGCCTGATATGTCCTAAAAGGGGGGAAAAACTGTGATGAATAAATAAACAGCTCTAGAAATCTTCAATAGGGTGCTTTACCTTGCAGGGAATATTATCATTGGCTTTTGATACAATTTCAGCTGCAGGGAAAGTCTTTCAAAGCTCAGAATGCTGAAGTATTGCCAGGCGCTCAAAGACCCCCTGCTGTGTGCGTCAAACTAAGAAATCTCTCTGAACTTGTCGAATTAAAAGTCATCTCTCTCTTTCTGTTACCCCTCTATGAGCTGGGAAGCTCTGGCCTCAATTTTTTTTTCCAGGGCCTCCATGATAAACAAATGGAGCCTGGAGCATCTTTATTCTTTACAGGCACATAATTAAAATTCTTCTAAAATGTAATTGAATGCAATAAATTTCAAAAAAGGGGTCTAGTTAACAATAATACCAAAATGCTTTGGGTAAACTATACTACTTCAAGGTGATTCAAAGTAAATCAAAATGGTTTATTAAAATCCAACAAATACTTTTGCTTTGCTTTGTCCTGTTTTTATTGTGATTGTACACCAGGAAAATAGTGCTAACTTAAATATCTCAGCAGGATTTATGCTTTGTTGAATAGCACTCTTAATTTACTGAAATTGCAAAAGAAGAATCAATGATTAAAAAAGAACAAAGCTATTTGAAAACACTAGCTGTGGCAAATCATTATTATCTATTCTCCAATGAAAGACACATTATATATATTTGTGATTACAGAGCTACATGTTTTTAATATACCAACAAACAGTATGCACTTATACCATTACCTTTATTCACAAATGTGACAATGATAATAATATTAAAGTGTGATGCAATATTTATGTGAAGAATTGTTAACAATTAGTCAAATAGCACATTATAATCATAAAACAGAGTATTCTTGTTCTGTCTTCATTCCCTTTTTCCACAAATTATTTAACACTTATTAAAAATGTAATACAAAGACTGAGCAATGATAAAAAACTCTTTACATAGAACAATCAAAATATAATAAATACAACTTCTTTTGTCTCTTTCCCCCTTTTCCCCTTTTTTTTATGCTTTACCTTCAGATTTTATTTTTCACCAAATCAACTTTAATAACACAATTTGTAATTTTCAGATCTGCTGTTGGTTAAGATGGATTTATCACATTCTGTTTTCTCACCTAAATTGTCAACTGTTCAGTGTGAATTGTAATAAAATAGTTGTATGTTCAAATGATAAAAGCATTTTCATTACCTAATTGTACATTATTCTTACATTGTTTTAGCATAGGTTATTTCTCAAGACAATGTATTCTTTCTGCTTTTACTACCCTTTTCATGACAAACATTTGGGTCTTTAATATCTGAAATTTAAATATATAGCATAATATTTATAAATATCATGTGACAATGATAAAAAATAACATTGCCTAATTGTTTTTATAAACATGCTAAGAGAATCATCGTACATAAATATGACAGCATCAAAAAACTATTAAAAGGGCATAACAATATTACATATAAACACTAGATTCAAGAAACAGAATTGATGTTTAAACATATGTATCATATACACATGGAGATTGCCTTCATCCTTCTCCTCATTAGGTAAAAAATTATGCAAAGTACAGACAAGGAATAAGAAGTAGTAAGGCAAAGAAATTCAATGCATGAAATAAGAAAAATAAATTTACGTAAAAAGTAGTTTACACTAATAGCATTCACTATATCTCCTGATACCTTTCTACTTGCAACCATCCCTATATCTACTGTTTCAAAACACTATTTCATATATTACCATTTCTTTTTTAAAATTCTCATCTCTTTCATCTCTTTTTTCTGAGCATCACATCAACTACATCCAAGTACAATTTTCTTGGTCTTTCACGTCAATGCATTTATTTTTTCTTCAAGTATTTTTTTTACAATTAGATTTCTGCTCATTTCCCTTTCATGACCAAAACACTTCAGTGTTACTTTTTCATACCAATTACCAACTTTTGGATTGTGATGATGCTAAAATGACAACATGCGTATAACAATATCATCATGCAAATTTTGAAATTTATATATTTGTATTCTAACATGTAAAAGAAATTCATAAGTCATATTGTTGTATGATGATGTTTTTTGTCATTTCTTTTCCAATCCCCCAAGAGGCTTTATTCATTCAGCACACATTCATTCTTGACCTCTTTTTTTTAAAATTACATTTATATGCCGCCCTTCTCCGAAGACTCAGGGCGGCTTACAATTTTTGGGATACAACCCAGTGTGCTCAGCAATAGCCTTCATTCCATTGTATATGCCTGCTTATTACTAAGCGGCATTTTTACAAGGTCAGCTAATTGCCCCCAACAATCTTGGGTCCTCAATTTACCTACCCCGAGAGGATGAAAGGCTGATTCAACCTTGAGCCTGGTGGGATTCGAGCCTACAGCAGTTGTAGGCAGCTGGAACTTAAGTGCAGGCAATTAACAGCCTGAGTCACCAAGGCTTTTTGTTCTATCACATACTTTTTAAGTACTCCATTTTCACTGCTGTTAGCTTATTTTATATTTCTCCTAACATGCAAACTCTCATTTCCATATAACAGATGGAATCATGTCCTTACATATAGCTATTTTCACTTATTTCAACAAATATTAATTTATTGTACCAGGGAATATTATCCAGATCTTTTGATCATTTTATTTTATTTTAGTTTCACAGACACCCAACATTTTTGGGTTTTCAGCAAGAATCTTGAATCAGAATGGAGCTGGAAGTCTTCTTATCAGACTCCCTATGCAAGCAAGAGACCCTGTATACCATTTCGGTCAGGTGGCTGTCCACTCTTTTCTTAAAAACCTCCTGTGATGAAGAATCTACAATGTTTGAAGTCAAACTGTTCTACTTGTTGAAGTTTAAGTACACTACGTACACAGGATTTTGCTGGGCTACTAATTTAGTCATTTTATCAAAGAATGAAATAAGATTGGTTTGGTATTATCTGTTTTTTTTTTAAATTACATTTATATGCTGCCCTTCTCCAAAGACTCAGGGCGGCTTACAATTTTTGGGATACAACCCAATGAGCTCAGCAATAGCCTTCATTCCATTGTATATGCCTGCTTATTACTAAGTGGCATTTTTACAAAGTCAGCTTATTGCCCTCAACAATCTTGGATCCTCAATTTACCTATCCCGCTTTTAACCAACCCATGCTGGCTTCTAGTTATAACTTTATTTGTTTCTAGATGTTTGGAGACTTGTTATTGATTATTTTTTCCAGTATCTTTCCAGGTACTGATATTAGGCAGATTGGTCTGTAGTTTCTTGAATCTGTTTTCTCCCTCTTTTTTTGAAGATGGGAACCACATCAGCTCCTTTTCAATCCTGTGGAAGTTCCCCGGTGCTCCATAATTTTTGAAAGATATGGTACAGTGGTTCTGACATAACATTTGCCAGCTCCTTCAGAACTCTGGGAAGTAATTCATCAGGTCCTGGTGATTTATATCCATCAAGTGTTACAAGGTAAAATTTCAGCAAATGAAATAGTAAATAATTAGAACTAATTTTGTTAACCCTATCTAACAAAATGAAATTTAGAGTAGGTTAAAGTAAGGTTGTATACTTAGGCAAGTAAAACCAACTGTATGGGTACAGACTAGGTTTAATGCCAGAAACTGTGAGAGGGATCTTGAAGTCCTAGTGAACAATCACTTAAATATGAGCCAACAGCATATGGTGGCAACCAATGCAATCGAGGCTGCATTAATAGAGGGATAGAATCAAGATGTGAAGTTCTAGTATCACTTTACAAAGCCTTAGTAAGACCATACTTGGAATATTGCATTCAGTTCTAGCCACCACAATAGAAAAAAGATGTTGGGGCTCAAAAACAAGAGCAGAAAAAAGCAACAAGAATGATTAGGGGGCTGGAGGCTAAAACATACGAAGAATAATTACAGGAATTGGTTACGTTTAGTCCCCTAGAAAGACTAGAGGAAACATGATGTGTTTCAATATTTGAGGGGCTCTTACAAAGATGAGGAGGGGTCAAACTATTTTCCAAAGCACCAAAATGCAAGGCAAGAAATAATGAATGGAAACTAACCAAGGAAAGAAGCAACCTAGAACTAAAGAGAAAATTCCTAACAGTGAGAGTAATCAACCAATGGAATAGTAGTTGTGGCTGCTCCATCACTGGGGCTTTCAAAAAGAAAATGAACAACCATTCATTTTTAATGATATAGGATCTCCTTTAGCATGGGGTTGGACTAGAAGACCTCCAAGGTTCCTTCCATCTCTAATAGTTTATGTTTTAGAGACTGAACCTATGGCTAAAGTTTACAACTTATACTGTCCTGCCCTTTTCTTCTCATAAACTCTTATTATATCCTGCAAACTGGCAATGGTGATCTCACTGCTGGATACTATTGATTCTTTGAAATTTATTAAAGATTTCCACCAATGACAATGAGCAGTTTGGGTAGGTACCACGAGAATTCAGTGGCATAATCAAGAGGCTTTTCACACAAGACCATGTGACTTCACTACCAACCAAGCAATTTGTTCTGAAAATAGAGGATAGCTGTTACTCTGACAAGCCATATTATAGACCCTATATCAGGGCTGTCAAACTTGCAGCCTACAGGCGTAATATGTCACAGTTGGCCACGCCCCTGCCCGGTTTAGTGAAGGTGAAAAAAGTCCCAATACATCATGTGACGCTGCCGTGAGGACATGAGTTTGACACTCCTAGCATATATCCTATAACCCTGTGAGATGCTTTGTATAGAGAAGAATTAGTACAGAGAAGGAAGATCAAATGTAGATATATTGGAAAGATGACTTAATCGTTCAAAAAATCATTATAAGTATACAAAGGTCTGTCTGCCATTTTGCATATGTAAGAAACAAGTCCAAATATCTATATGCATAGAGTATATATCAATATACCATCTTTAAATAACAGTCATGAATATGTGAGACTATGAATAATGAGTAAACCTGTGTCTACTTTTATTTCTACATTCATTTATTATTTTTCATTCACAAGTTTCATATCTTCTCATTTAATTCTCTTACATTTTAAGTTGTGTTCTTTCATATGCCATGATTATTACCAGATGGGATCAAAATATTGACTTCTACCACTTTATGACTTTAATCAGTTGAGAATTTAACATAACACATTTTAATAAGCTAGAGAAGGAGAAGATTAGTGGCCAGTGTCAGGCATATATTATACATATTGTACACATCTTTCCTATTAAAGATAAGAACACTCCTGACAAGTAATGGATCATTATGGTCAGTAATAGAATAAAATATTCTTTATTGGGCAAGTGTGATTGGACAGTTGGGGCATTTTTCCTTGACTCAGAGATGCCATATAAATTTAGTAATATAATATTTGCTTTTTTACTTGACTACCAAATGCATTCTCACGATTGCTAAATTTCAATTATTAGAACCAGGGCGCAGAATTATTTATTTATTTATTTATTTATTTATTTATTTATTTATTTATTTATTTGACTTGTATGCCGCCCCCTCTCAAAAAGGACTCGGGGCGGCTCACAGATAAAAACAACACAATAAATTAAATTAGCTAAAATGGAATTAAATTGCAACAAGCCAAATTAAAATTAAAAAACCCATAATAAATAAAACACCCATTCCCCAAGGAGTCAGCACAGCACAGCCTGTTCAAACAACCAGGTTTTTAGGGCGAAGGTCGGAGGTCAGGGGCCAGGCGGAGTCCCAGAGGTAGTTGGTTCCAGAGAGTGGGAGCTGCTACAGAGTAGGCCCTTCCCCGGGATACCGCCAACTGACGCTGAGTTGCAGACAGCACCCCAAGAAGTCCCTGCCTGTGCATTCGTACAGGGCGGTTGGTATTCATTTATTCGATGAATAAATAATAAAATGTAGTGGCAAACAAAAACTCACAACCTAATATGTTCAGGTTATTCAAAGAAAAGGAATATTTTCTTTGATAAACACATTATATATAGTAATGGGCAGTGTCAATGCCAACTGTGGGCAGTTCACATATTTTTCATCTGCTACTTCTTTCCTTGACTCTTCTCAGAGCATTTTTGGGCAAGGGAAAGATTGCTTTTTTCTAGAGATATAAACTGATCTCATGAAAAGAATTTTTGCAATTAGATTGGAAAAACACATCATGTTCAAAGAGCATATGTTTCTTTCTGTAGCTGAAAGAATACTAACTAAAAATATTTCTGTGAAGTCTGTGGTGTAAGCCCTGTAAGGGCTGCTTTTTTGTGGCACAGACTGGCAACTTTTGAAAAGTGAGCTATTCTGGAAGGTATATAATAGATGCTAGCATGCTTGGTATTCTTAATATAATTTTATGTTTAGGGTTTTATGGTCTTAATTGCAATTTTAGTCTTACCATGGATGTTTTAATTTTTAATCTGCTCTTTTTATCTGCTCTTAATTACTGTAACTACAAAGAATTTCATCAATTGCAATGGGTAGGAGTGTAATACATATCATAAACAATACTACTATTGTACATTACTCTGAACAGTCCTACAAACAGTTGTACAAAGCAGCATTGTACTACAAAACAACATGTCATAACCCAAATGCCACTTTTCATTTCAGAAAAGTGAAGCTATTTGCAGATTCTGTAAACTAATATACAAGACATCTATGTTAAATATTTGTGAACGGTTTTATGTTTCATTTCTAGAATACAAGATTTTAAAAATATATCTGTATGCAGTGTCTGTTGGAATTTCTCATGTACATGTGCACTTTATACATGAGCCCACCCTTGAAGTCCATTCAGAAACTTCGAACTGGTGCAAAGTGCAGCAACAAGAACAGTCTTTGGAGCTCCTAGTATGACCCATATTATACTTCTGCTCTGTGAACTTCATCTGCTACCAGTCTGCTTCTGAGTGCAGTTCAAGGTGTTGGCTATGATGTTTAAAGTCCTTAATAGCATCGGTCCAGGTTACCTGTTGAACTTTCTCATCCTGCTAGGACCAACCCATCCTACTTGTGCCAGCAGAGAGGGCCTATTTCAGATCCACTGATCAAAGAACTCCAACTATCAGGATATAGAAACTTTTTCTGCTGCAGCACCAATCCTTTGGAACATCTTACCCTCTAAGGTAAGATCTGCCTCCATCTCCTATCCTTCTGCAAGACCCTGAAGACCTGGCTATGCTGATTGGCCAACTCCCCCTTGACCAAATGGGGGAGTTGCAGACTGGAGATTGCTGCAAGATTGATGGCAGATTACATCTCCCTGCTCTTGCTCTCTGTTCTGGTATTTATTTTATTGTTCTACCATTTTACTTATGTTCTATTTGCATTCTTTTCCTTTTCTTCCCCTTTCTTATTGTAAGCTGCCTAGAGTATCCCCATAGCAAGATCAGTGAAAAATAAATGTAACAAACAAACAAACAAATAAATATATGTGTATGTTTATATAAGAATAAGACCAAAATCTATGTTTTCCCCATTTTATTCAGTTTCATGTATGTATAATGACAGTAGAGAACTGTCTCATATTTGATTGCTTATTGTTCCTATTATATCACACACTCTTCTCTTTGTTCTGGATGGGTACCACTTGGTAGCAGGGTGTAAGCAAGTTAGGAAGTCTGTATTGTATTATTCTAATGAATTGCATATATTTGTTTCAATGCTGTAGCAGTTGTCCAAGAAACTCAAAGCAAGATAGGAATCTGCAAAGCAGCTTGCTATTTCAAATCCTGTACATCTTGTGCAATATGTATATATTTCTATATTACTAAAGCAAATTTATACCTACTTGTAGGCATTACAAGAACAGAAAACAGTGAGCATACTATCGTTATTTTATTAACTATAAGAATTGGCACTTATAAACACAAACAGAAAGGGACTTGTGCATGTGTGTGGATAATACTGGTTTTCAAACATAAAAGGTTTGTCTTGGAGATCCTTATGCATAATCTTTTCTTTATAAATGTGTATATATGCATACTTGAATTGCTTCTTTTTAACAAAGCCATTTCTATTTGATAAGAACAACTCTATTCCTCCATGCATGTAATCTTTCAATGGAAGTTAAAGATGACATCAAATAAAGGAAACTGAGTGTAAAAAGAAAAAAGAATGTTAACAGTCTGATCCTGTGCATATTGAAATGGGAGTAATTTTTTTCTAAGTTCAGTACAGCTTATCTCAAATTAATCTTCAGGGACAGACTTCAGGTGGTCAGAGTTTGGGGGAGAAATACAGAAATCAGAACTTACAGGGAGAAATAGACACCTCAGTTAATTCTTGTACCCCTCATAAAAATACTTTTAAAAGAAAAAAGTGTTTCAAAAAACATATTTTAAAAAACATATTTCAAATACATTTGATAATCATATGAGTGATGTCCTGGCAGTTCTTCATCCAAATACTAAGCAAGTCTGATCCTGTTTGGCCAATATGACTAGTCAATAACCAGGGATCACCACTGATTATGATGATTTAGAATTTCTAAAAAAGTGAAGATGTTTCACCCGAAAAAGTAAGAAAAAGAGAAAAGGGAAGCAAGGACAAACAGCAGTGCCTATTTGCATTTGGGAGAAGTAATGGGGGAAGAAAAGGAAAAGAAGCAGAAGCAGCAAACTCTAACAATAAATGGAATAATACATTGTGATCTAGTCTCATTTTTTACTTTAAAATGCAGCTTGTGACATTAGAATGCCCATTTCATTCACATATAGAGTTTTTGTTTGCAAGATTTTCTTTCTACTGCTGAACCAGTCAACATTAATTCCCCTGTCTAGCTTCTTATTTGAAATGGTGTGGCAACGTTTTCACATCAGTGATTTAAAGGTTCTTGCTTTATTTCACTTGTAAATTGACAAAAGCTGTGACATTCATGTTATATAGACTTCCATGGATTTGCTGATTTCTTCAGTTCCTTCGAAATGGACAAAAATTGCTTCTGACGATCAAGAAAATATTCATATGGATTGACACAGACCAACTACATATTCCATACTAGTATCTATTAGATTTCCATTTTGGTAGAAATGACTACTGAGGCATTTCTGATTCTTGAAGAGACACATTTTTTTTAAAAAAAGTACCTTACTTTTGCTCTTGGTAAACTGATGCAAATTATCTGATCAGATTGATTATTATAATATGTGACATCTATATGATTTCAGAAATAGCTACTGAACAGGTGTTACTGACCTGTCACTATTACTTGAAAGCCAGAAAAATCTTAAATCTACATGAGAGTAGATCAATTATTCAAAAGCTTTTCTAGTATAAGTTTTTACTTCTCTGTGCCTGGGTAGTTTCAAACACTCTAATGCAAGCAGAACACACCTTGTTGCATCATGAGAAAGTCATATCCCCAAAGATAGCAAGCCAGACTCTAATAATTATAATAAAGCTAGGCTGAAATAATTGGGCCAAAGTGTAATATGGAACTTCTGTTTCAAGATGTAGCAAGTCTAAAAGAAAAACTATCCACTGCAGACAGCATGAGAGAAGCAAAGTCAAAAGATGCTGGAATAAAGAAAAGGTGATACAGTAAAGAAGATGTAAGTACAACCAATTCAGTTATTTTTTTACTCCATGTCTTGAAGGTCATGAAGTGAACATGATGCAAGATAAATTCAAGAAAGGAAAAATGCCTTTAGCTCCAAGGTGTGGACTTTAATGCTGCATATAAAAAGAGATAGAACTAAGAAGGAATAAAAAGCTTTGGAATCTGAACTGACTTTTCCCAACACACCAGACTGTTTGGACAATAGTCATTTTGAAGGCATGGTGAGTACAGTGTGTTCCCGTGAATGTGTTTGAGGAGTGTAATGTTGCTTTGCCTTAATAAAGAAACTCTTAGATATTGGAAAAGATATGATCATAACAACCATAGCATATTTGCACCTTTGTTTGGATTAGTACATACTTTGTCTAGACTAAAAACATTAAGTATTGTCTCCAATCATCCAAAGCTGTCCATTATAAAAATATTCAAAATCTTAGAGGATGGAGATACAGAAATGTTCACAGTATTTGAGAATTGTTTCTCCTTGCCAGAGCATGAGAGAATGGCAAGGCTTGCTCCAATTTCACAAGGCCTTAGGGACATAGTCTGCTCTCCCACAGACAGAAAACACTATGACAAGGTCAAATAAATTGTCCTTTATAGTTGTGCAATGATTGATCTATAAGATAGCACATCATTTCTCATATACTGGTACATGCCATTTTAAGGCAAGCATGGTTTTGTAGGAGTTCAACAAATAACAACAACCAATAACAACTGACTAGCTTGGGTCCTAAATGATAGTTCAGCAAATAGTTCAAGCATTGAAAAACCATCAACAACACATAATAGTTACAGAGAAAACAATAAGATTATTTTATATGAAAAAATATGTCTATTTTTAACTTTGAAATGTTGGGGACATATTACAATTAAGGGAAAAACAATTAAAAAAAATAAAAATCAGAGGTCATGTTAATTCATTAGTAATTCTCTCTCTCTCTCTCTCTCTCTGCCCCCACACAAGCAGGCAGGCAGGCAGGCAGGCAGGCAGGCAGGCAGGCAGGACAGACAGACAGACAGACAGACAGACATAGACAGAGAGAGGGAGGGAAAGAGAATGAGAATGAAATGTTGTCATTATGACAACACATTACCTAGATGAAAAGCCACATAACCCAAGCAGGATTGGGAAGCCATAAAGGCATTTGGATTCAAAACAGAAAAGCATAAGGGATGATTAAATATTTCTCATGTGAATTTTATAAATATAAATTATCTCAGTGGTATAGAAGTTATACTGAGGCACTACAAAAAGGTTAGTCCATACATGACTATAGGATCTAGGAAAGGAATGATTCATTTGCTTATTTTCTTGCACAACTGCAAGTAAACCATTTCTTTAAGCTTCTCAAGAGGTAATTTCCCAAACTACTAAGAGGTAAATCCCTTTAGACTTGTTTTAAGACTGGGCTTGATTAACCAAGCTGTTCTCCTAAACAGTTGGAGAATAGTTTAGTTATTCCCAAGCTTAACAGCAAGCCTATTCAGAACCCACTGTGGTTCTAATGTCAGTGATGATGGTAGCTGAAGTGTCCCATTCAATGATTTACAGCTAGGACTAAGTGAAAGGCAATGAAGGTAATGGAGAAAACACAATTAAGTCAAGTCTGGGACTTACAAAGCTTTCAAGCTCTGCATCAGCAAGCAGGATCTACCACAGTCTCCTGTAGACACACACATACATACATACACAAAGATAATTTCCCAGTGCTATAAACAGAACAGTAGGATGGCTGAAGGTTATAGAATAACTGTAGCTGCATTTTTATCAAACCACTTTTTTGCTTGCCTCCCTCCTTCACCTGGCTACCTCATGGTAAATCGGGGAGGCTTACTAGAGAAGACACTTTGTCCAGGGCCACATTAAATCTGCAGCTGTTCCTGTTAGCCTCAGTTTATTGCCAATATTATGTGTCTTATATGACTGGTGTAATATAGTTAACTTATTTGCTATTCTCCAACTAGTAATCAAACTAAGAAAAAAAGATATTATTTAGATAAATCTACTCAAGTATATTTGCTAAACATCTCAAATAAACCTATTTCATTTGTTCTATATTTTTCTCAAAGTATTTAATTGCAATGTGATTTTGCATATGCCAATGTTCTCTGTTAATATTCAAAAGAAAGCTTTGGGGGTGGTCAGGATTAATTCAAGTGCTTCAAAATGTTTTCTTCTCATTTTTAAATATTGATTGGGTCTTCCCCCCACCAATGTATACTTTAGTATTGACTATAGTAATGTTATGTAACTCCCATAGTTGATACTCAAAAGGGGGAAAATGCTAAAAGACCTTATATCAAATGCAACATACTCCCTTTTATAAAAAAACAAAATATCTACAGTATGAAATCACTTCATATCATCTATCACTTCTGTCATACTTTTCTTAAGATTTCTAACCTCTCCAACTTGCTCCTCTTATTACACACCATATGATTTATGAGTTCTGCTAGTAAGATAGACAGCTATGAGATTAGTACTGTAACCTATCCCAAATCACCTTAGGAGCAATTGCTTCTGAAATATGCTGTCCTATAGAAACAAAATAATGTCACATTCTTGTGGTTCTGACACATACTTTAAAAGTATTACATGCAAATGCCTGAAAAATGAAAACACCAGTAATTAACTGAAGGACACATTAAAAGTTATGTTAATTGGTGGGTTGGTGACAGCTTTTCACTGGAGCTCTGATAAAGAGAAACTATAAGGCATGAGAGAGGAATCCTTACAGAACTTAATTCCTAGAGCTTAAGCTATTTATAGGCCATATAAAATCGTTAGTTTAGCTTTTTCTTGCTTTGGGTATAACATGGGGAATCTAATCTCTTCTGCGAAGATGGTCAATCTTTGATTTTGTTTACATACTAGTTACCAGACACCTTATAATTGTGAATAAAATTCAATATTAAGGATTTTAATTTAAATAGTAAAAACTAGAAAAGAAAGAAGCAAAGGAAAAAAGAAAAGTAAAAATATGGTAAAGACAAAAAACCTCTCTCTCTCTCTCTCTCTCTCCTCCCTCCCTCCCTCCCTCCCTCTCTCTCTATCAGTAAAATAGACCCAAATTGTTGGGGGCAACTGTAAATTGCTTACAGAGGGTTGTAAAGCACCATGGGGTAGTATATAAGTCTAAGTGCTTTTCCTATTGATCTCTCTGTGTATGTATTTGAATGTTTGTAACTCTTCATCTTCTCTTAGTTTACAGCAGATGATATCTCATCCCATATTCCATATTTTATCTATAAACAAATCCATAAAGCATCTTCTTTTTAATGTAGGGTCAGCAGAAAGTCCATTGGGGTTACCAGTTGTAACAACATATTTTATTTTAAACTTGATAAAATAAATCAACTTTATATTCCTTCTTTTTATTTATGAAAATACTTATTGATACTAACATCAATGATGAAAAATGCAAATGCAAAGCTAGATGTTCATTGAGTTGTGGGAAAAATGGGAAAATGCCAGATTAATGACTAGTATAAGAGATTATATTGTCATATTGAAGAAGTTGATAAACTGCTTTATGTGAGTTCATTTTCACATGAATAAAGACTTAGCTGCACCATGTTAGTCTAAATAGATTTTATTGAAATTGAGCCAGAAACACTGATACTCAAAGAGGTCACAGTATAAAATTGTATAAGTTGAATAAATAAATAGAGAACAAAATATGCATATTTCACTGAATTCTTTGAAATAAGAGCAGGATAGTAATAATTATAAAAATAAAATGATTGGCTATAAAGCTTTGTGTAAAATTTAGCACCTATAATTGTAAAGAGTAGTTGGACATACATGAAGAATACTATGTTTAAAAGATTTCACGTAACCTTTTGGGTTCCACTGAAACTTAGTGGCATCATTCAGATTTTCAGGAAACATTTGTTAGGGAAAAGAAACTAGTAATTTTACACTGAATTTTGAAGTTGTCATCTTCACCCAACTTCAGTTTTTCCGGTCTTTTAAATAAGTGCTTTGATAGTCTTTGAAAATGGATTTACAAATCCTCATGAAACATTTACTTTATTTTTGCCATAGGATTGCATAGAAAAAAGTACTAATATAGAAAGCAAATCTTACCCAGCTTTGCATATAACTACAGTTAGCCATGTAGTAGAAAATCTTATTTTATAAATTGGCAAAAGACAAAATGGAAAAGCACATATGATTATGATTAGTAATGATTCAAGCACAGCAGCCGATTATAGATTTTATATAATGAAAAGCTTAGCTGCAGTGATGCTCAGTGCAAATGTGTGTTGATAGAGTTGCAGTGTCAGACAAGACATACTTTCTGGTTGGGAATATAATTATCAAGCTGATGAAGCAGCAGGGAAGATGGACAGTATCTAGCCAAATGCTATCATAATTCATTAGCATAGTCATGAAAGGGAATAACATGTAAAGAGATATTTGGGGGTGTAGAACAAAGAAAACAATTGAGAACATATAAAACAACAAAGAAAAGTGATGAAAAAGTTCTGTCGGTAAGAGTAAAAAGAAAAAATCAATTGCCAGGCATTGGAAATAAAATGTATCATAATTCAGCTGGAAAAAGTCATTAATATTTTCAAAGAATAAATATGTATTATATAGTTTTTAAATCAGAATTTTCCTACAATGTTAGAATAAGATTAATGTGTAATCATTTAGAAACAAGTAAGATATAGAAGTGGAAAATTTTGAAAACAATTGATCGTATTTCATTTTTAATGAGTCTGTAGCAAATTGTCAGGGATCTTTTCACACTATTTCAGAGTACTGTGCTTTTTTTTTGAAAAGTACAATCAAGCTATAAAGAAAAATTACTTTATAGGAGAAAAGTTGTATATTCCTTACAAATGGCAAATAAAAAGTTTGATGGCCCTTTTAAATTGCTACCACTAAATATTTGCCACAGCTTCAATTAAATATGGTATTTTAGTCAGTTTTTTTAAATTACATTTATATGCCACCCTTCTCTGAAGACTCAGGGTAGCTTACAATGTTTGGAGCACAACCCAGTGTGCTCAGCAATATCCTTCATTCCATTGTATATGCCTGCTTATTACTAAGTGGCATTTTTACAAAGTCAGCTTATTGCCCCCAACAATCTTGGGTCCTCAATTTACCTGTACGAGCCCTGTACGAGTGCACAGACAGGGTCACCTCGGGGTGCCGTCTGCGGCCCAGTGTTGCTTGGCGGTGACCCGGGAGAAGGCCTATTCTGTGGCGGCTCCCACTTTGTGGAACAAGCTTCCCCTGGGGTTCCGTTTGGCCCCCGATCTCTGCACCTTCCATCACAATCTAAAGACCTGGCTATTTGGACAGTCTGGGCTTTGCTGACCTCCTTGGGGGGGGATTGATCTTGTTTTAAATTGGGGGTTTTATGCTAATTTGACTTGATTGTTTAATATGGTTTTTAGTTAAATAATTATTGTGTGGTTTTAGTTGTGAGCTGCCCCAAGTCCTTTTGCATACAAGTCAAATAAATAAATAAATAAATAAATAAATAAATAAATAAATACCCCGAGAGGATGAAAGGCTGAGTCAACCTTGAGCCTGGTGGGATTCGAGCCTGCAGTAATTGCAGCTGGAACTTAAGTGCTACGCATTTAACAGCCTGCACCACCAAGGCCCTTTTTAAGACCTATTTACCTACATCTTATCCAGTTTGAAGATGCAAAATCATAGACATCTTTCATTGAAGAACTGAGGAAAAACAGATCTTTTTTTCTCCTAGAAATCTTCTGAAGGATCATAATTTCAGAAGAAATGATGGACACCAGCTTCTTTCTCCCCCAATAATTATTTATTGTAAAAAGAAAATTTTGGCATACTTTCTTTGACTTTTTCATTAGCATAGAAATGGTTTTTTTTTTCTTATTTTTATCTTCAAAACAAACTTTTGAGATCTGCAAAATAAGTCAAGAGTAAATAAACTAGTCAAATTATTTAAAATCTTTCTTAATCAAAGCTCAGAAAAATTAGTGTCTATCTATAACAGAAAATGTGTATTTTCCATTCATACCAGGTTTTATTTTCCTTTTAAAAATCTGTTAAAACTAACAAATGTATTTATGAAAGATTAAACCAGAATAATGATAATATTTGTGATGATGTCCAATTACTGAAGCTAAGAATTTTGAAAGAAAATAAATGTTGCACCTAAAAACATTAAATTAAGAAATAAAAAGATATTAAGCTGTGTATGGCAATTATTTGAATGGTGTGTGAAAGCTGCCTGCCCTAAATCTTTGAGGTATGTACAGTTACTCTATAATTTCTTCTAGGGAAAGACAAAAGCACAGGATAGATTTTAAAAGGTGATTCCGTGCAAATGCTAAACTTATCTATGGGTATTAAGAAATATCAGAAAAATGAACCTGAATAATAAATCTTCAGTTTGCCTGCCTGTTAATTAAAGAAAAAGTTGAAATTCTGGAGTAAATTGAAGAAAAAAAGGTTAATACATAAATATTATTTTATTCTATTAGTATCTATGATTTATTTTTAAAGCATTGTGAAAATATTTTAATGTTTACCATATTGTAGGGGAACACTTCCATTTTTGTAATACCAAATACATATAGTTCAGCACTGAACTTTGCTTTTGATAATCAGTAATTCACATTTAGCAGTATTATTGAACTTTCCTGCCACCAGTAAAAAAAAGTTATTGTGAGATCTAATTCAAAAATCTAACCTTTCCAGTTTGATTCTTTATATAGCCATATTACTTTAAAGACCCCTTTAAAAATACATCCGTTCTTCTATGAATTTCTAGAAACACAGTGTAAAAACTACATCAGTGGGCTAGAAAAACACCAGTTATTGCAAAATATAAATGTTCTGCATCAATATTATTGCTGAAACCATTGAAGTTCTGATATGCCAAGGTGCAAAAGTCCCACAAAGACTTCTTGGTATGTTCATTAAACCACATTTACTTCATCCCATTCTGCAAAACAATAACATAAGGCAAATTTGCCTTGTTGCAGTGCTCCCATGAATATACTTCTCTTTCAAATAAAATAAAAAATAATTAAATCATCTTTGCAAGGATTTCACAGGGATTTTCTCCTGTTGTTTCTTGAAGCATTAGATTCACAATTTAAATGTTTCCTCCCTAGTTCTGGATCCTACATGTCTATAAGCAAGTTTTAAATACCAACCCAGTGATGATAAAGGCAGTGGCTGCTGTCATAAAATAAAACTTTAACAAAGCAAAAGGTACATCTTATTTTTAATACTGTTTTTTAAAAATACTGTTAATGCTATGAATGTATAGAAATACTGTTTTTTAAGACAGTAAAGGAAATAAAATTACCAGAATCTCTCAACTTAAGAAAACACACACTATAAATCAAAATTCTTTGAGTTCAACCTTTTCTGCAAAAGCACTTCAGTGTTCTCATACCAAATTATGATGTTATAAAAAAAATGTTATAAAAGTTTTCAGTGCTAGATTCATTAAATAAATACCTGTTAGGAATCTCCTGCCTGAAATAGTTTGACAGTTGCTTTTAGAGAGAAGAAAGACAAGTTGTGATTAAAGTATCTTACCTGAATTTCTTTCATAGTCTGTCCTTGTTCATCTTTGTAAGATACTATGTAGTATACTTTGTAGCATATGATTTCTTAGGCTATGATTTTTAAACTTAATTTCAGAATCATTTTAACATGAAACAAAGAGAAAATATAAACTATAAAATGAACCTTACATCATTATTTTAAACACAGCATTAAACTTTGACCACAATGAACAATACTTAATCAGTTTTTTCAGTACACAGTCGGCTAGTTCAAAGAAGAAAATACAGCTCAGTGATCCAACCTAGTAAATCTGAGGTCGCACTGGCTTTGCAACAGGAATCAAAACTTTTTTTTTGCTGGTGGTAGTGATTGTCTGTCTCCCAAGCTTAAGAAATAAAATGTATGAACAATTTGTAATGATATATATTCTCCAAAAGTAGATTTTCATCCTTCAACTGTACTATTTTGATAGCACTGCATTAAACATATGAATATTGAACTAAAGCAGCACAATAGTGGAACAAGACTATACTCTATTAGTAAGCATGCTCAGTTTAATAATATTACATGATTGATTGCATATGTGATGCATTATGTGATGCCTGATAATTATCTTGGAATATTTTATCTTTATTTTCAATAAGGTGAGAATTGATACCAGTATATCTGTATCAATTCTCCATGTTCTAAAGTGAAGAAGAAGGCCAAGAGAGCATTGTTTCAAACTCGGTTGTGTCACACTGCTCTCTTCCCTACAGGGCCTTCCCTACAGGACCATATAGTATAACACTATTTGAAAAAATGAGAAAAAGTGAGACTGCTCTGGAAAGAAAGGATAGTAGCACTGCAGGCAGGGAAAGGTAGACTTTTTAAAAAGAGGGTTGGAGGAAATTACAAAGACTGCTAAGTCAAGTGACTGGTCCTGGGATGAAAGGAACAGATCAGAATTTTTTTTCCAGAATGTAGCAGTTGTATTCATATGCTGCACATGAATCATGCCATACATAATGTAGATATAGCATCCATATATATGCTGTATTACCCATTCTCTTCTAATATAATTTTATTCATTCTTGACCAGCTATAGTAAGTGTTCTTCAGGATCCCATTTGAATTGGTCACCAGAACCAAAGTTTTAATCTTCCAAAAGCTTTTGGGCTCTTGCTGGAGCCCATCATCAAGGAATCTTTCTGCAGAATATCTGGAGAAAGAGAGAAGTTTCCTGCTTCAGCACAAGTCTGAAAGCTTGGAAGAATAAACTTTTGGTTCTGGTAACCGACTCTGATTGGACCTTCAACATTATATTGGGATTTACACACACACACACACTTTCATTCATGAGTACCTTTCTCACAGGCACACTGATTCCTCCCCCCAAATGAAATCACCTTCTCCCCTTCTCTTAGGATTACTATAGTCTATTCCTTTCATTCAGTTAGATATAGCATCTTATCTCCTCACTGCACTATACTTCTACATTATACTTAATGCCTACAAAACATAAAAATAGCCAATCTTGCTTGTAAATCTTTTACCAAAGATGCTGCTTCTTAATTTCTCTGAGAACTGAGGTGATCTCAACTTGAAGGTTTGGTGTGGCTGCTTCTATACTCTCTCAAAAGACAGTTTTCCGAGTGAAGAGAGAAAATAAACCATCTTCACTGCCCTTTTATGGCATATTTATTTTATATTTAATAAAGTTTAATAAAGAATGCTCCCTTAGTGCCAAACATTAACTCTAGCATTTTTCAGTCTATGCCTTTAAGATTTGAGACAAAGCATAATCTTATGATTAGGGTTAGAAGTAGAGAGGCATGCTACCCAAGTTCCTTTTTCAAGATTGTGAGATATTAATATGTCACTAGATCATTGAAAAGTACTCTTAATATTTATTTTTACCAGTACTTTTACTGTACAAGAAAATAGAAAATAATCTTTACATAAAGGAAATAAAAATATGATAAATAAATCTGAACTAATAGTGAAGATATTTCTGATTCTGATACTTCTTTCTAATGCTTTGTATTGAGTTGCTCTGCATCTGAACATACAATGGGAAAGGCAATCTTTCATCTATTGTAGGAAAATAATAAATCTAAATTCTAGAAGACAGAAAAAGGAGGGGAAGTCTCACATGCTTTAGTGATCATATAAAGCCTGACTTTACATCAATTTTTGAATGGTACAGGAAAATATGATATGCATGCAATGTGTGTATATTTTGCAAACATATGCCTGTGTATCTCACCTATACAACTATGTATACTTCAAACATAATTTGGAAGAAATGCTAAATAACAACTTTTCAAAGCCGGGTAGATGCCTGAAAAAGTCAGGTTATGTTAATGAACACAAGAAGGATACCTGTGCTCAAAGAACTTCCAAAATATTTTCAAAGTGTGCACAGTCCTAGTAGATTCTTTAGTAATAGGTACTTAACTGGACATATGTCAGAAGGCTGACTAAACAGCATGGCAAAAAGTCTTTTGGTTTTGAAGTGCAATGGGGGACACTCAATTGTTTTTGAATGCAACAAATCCAACAAATCTTGCTGTGATTATAAAACACGCCTGAAGCATGTTTTCTATTATAATATGAAGAAAATCACACACTGAACTTCTTTGTTTTGTTTATATAGCACACATAATGTATGCAATTGAATTCCCCACTTAAAATGTTTACTCTATCAAAAGCACCATTAGACTATATTTGCTAGGTAGCATGCAGAGTAAACTAATGCACATCTAGACTGCAGTTGTTGATTAGACATTTCTGTTCAAAATGAGAATTACAAACAGCTACATTTAAATTGTCCCTTTTTTCCTCCAGAAATAGAGTTAATTAATTCCATAGAGACCAAGAAATTCAGAAAGTCTAAACTTCAATGAAAATACAGGTTAGGAAGAAAGATTGCTGAAGAGAAACACAATTTTAACACATTTAATAAAGCCTACTTAGTTTCTCACTTGGTGGCAGTTAAAAGTTCCTTTGATTGTTTACAATAAATATAAAATCATAATAATTTTTCATGGAAAGCAATATAATAAAACAAATATTTGAACTGAGTGATCCAGCTGCATACAGATTTCTTGGACTTCATGTGAATAATAGAAGCAATTCAATAGTTTGCCAAATTATATAATCAATTAATGGACATTTATAAATTATGTTTTTCAAAAGAAACAAATGTATAATAGTTTTCTATTTAGCCTTTTGTATAATAGTTTTCTATTTAGCCTTCTGAAAATTACTGTTCTCATATCCAGTCCTGGACTTACAATGAAAATTCAGCCAAAAATTTCCTGTGGCTAAGCAAGATATTTGTTAAGTGAGTTTTGCCCCATTTTATGTCCTTAGTTGTTAAGTGAATCACTGTAATTGTTAAGCTAGTAACATGGTTGTTAAGTGAATCCCTATTGATTTTGCTTGTCAGAAGGCCGCAAAAGATGATTATATGATTTTGGTACACTACCACTGTCATAAATCTGAACCAATCACCCAGCATCTGAAATTGTCTGAATTGCAGACAATGTCAGAGGTGTGTGAAGAACCTTTTAGTTACATTGTTACAAAATACTTAAACTTTCTCCAAGTTTCATTGTATTATTTTTTATTGTACATTTGTGTTTATTTGGGTATTTGAATTTTTAGGAGAGATGTGTACATAATTAAGCTTACACTAAAAGGAGGTATAATGGCAAAAATGTTTAAGCCCTGGTCAAGATAGAAGGGAAATTACAATAAAGCTGCATCTCCAACTCCCAGAAGAATACTGTAGTTGTGCATGGTGAAAGCTGGTGAAAGCTGGTGAAAGGGCTAGGAGAACAAACAGGGTCATATAATCCCTGTCCTTTATAACTCCTACAGACTGGAAACAACAAAGACTGTCTTAATGAAATGGCCTAACAGATCTATCCTGATCCTGCAACAGACACGATTAATCTACTGTATATAAAGAATTCCTGCCATGCTATATGCAACTATGTTTTATTACTGATTGTCATTTCAACATTAGTTTAAAATAGAAGGTTTTTTTAAAAAAATTGAGATATAGCAAGTGGATGAAAAGAACTCATTTGATTGGAGAACTGAATTTGTTTGGTTCACTCATTCTTATTTAACTGACAGCAAATTTTATTTAACATAAATTTTGCATCAGTTTATGAATTCAGTTATAAAAATGTATAGGAAAATTTATACTTGGTTTGGTGCATAATTCTTGTGATATAAACTTTATTTAGTTTATTGTTAACAAAATCTATGGTGGTTTATTACCATATGCCAGTGATTAGGGTTTCAGCTGCCTGTATTTTAATATCTACAATGTTTGTTCCATTATTGTTTTCATTCTATTATAATTCTGCTCCCTCTTCAGTATCACTTGTTGACATACTTGGCCATATAAATTAGATAAATAAAAAAATAAATAGATTTGATTTATTTTAGAAACCATATCACAAAATTCTGAACGTTATAGATTGTAGTCTCCTCAAACATTTGAGTTGTCCACATATTTCTATTAGCTTTGGTTTAAAAACTTCAGTGCATTACTACCAATAATTTACATGTATGGACTGTCATTTTCTATAATATTCTCATTTTGGCCTTAAATGTTTTTTAATCTTGTCTTTAAATTAATGCTTAAATGATATTGTGTACTAGATTCCCTGTCTCTATATTATTGTTTTTTTTCTTTGCTTTCTGATTCTTTGAGGAGTATTATAATTTTTACATCTTTACATATATTCTAGCTTGTAGTATATTACATTGTAGAAAAGAATGCTGTATGTAACCTGTTTGAGCTCTTGAAGTGAAGGTAAGATATGAATCAAACAAATAACAGTTAAAAATACCTAAGACATGCTTTTTAAGAAAGAAAAAATATTCTGTAACCGTATCCATTTTGTTTGTCAAAGTACTGAATTGTAGTGAAGTTTTGTGTCAACTTGATTGCCATTTTCTGAATTGTGAAACAATTCATGGCAACTGCTTTCTTTGAATGCTTAGGATGTGCTTTCAGAATGCCAAATGGACCTATAATAAATGTTTATTTGGAAATAAGCTTTCTTTGAATTCCTGCTAAAGTTACCAATACCTGCATGTGTTATTATAAAGCTGGTTTAAAGTTTTGATAGCTGTTTGATGGAATCCCAAATAGGTGAAGCAACAGAATGTGTCAAATTCAAATTTGTCATTTCTGCCTAGATTATTCATTGCCTGATACTTACATACAAAAGTATATTGCCTTACAAATATATATTTCCCATATAGGCAATTTGACATAAACTAAAAGTCATCTTAAAACTTCCCAATGCTCTCCCCTAATTAATTAAATCCATGTTGTCAAAGATCAATAAACAAAAACTTGCAGCCAACCATCCATATTGTGGAACAGTCTATCCTTCTCACCTCACATAGGGCAGGAATATTTTATCTGGAGTTCTTTATTTCTATATAAGACAAATAGAATTTTCACCAAAAGGCAATCCTTCATATACATGGAACTCAGGCCATGGAGGACCAGCACTTTGAAATGGATCTAGGGTTCATTAAACACACAACCATAGCACTACCATTGTGTGAGTGTTGTGTTAGCCTGTAGGAGAGCCATTAATTTTCAATAAATTGTAGTTAAGAAAATGAGCGTCTCTACAAATGTAACAGAAAACTGCCTGGGACTTCTTTTGTGATAGAATTCACCCATGGTTAATTATAAAACCTATATAACAAGACCATCAATAAATCTTCAAAATTATTAATGGACAGAATTGTAAAAACATTGATTGATAGCATATTTTACTCATGACTATTCAAAAGTAATCCTAGTCAACTTGGAAAAGAAAGCTTTCTTCCAAGCATGTTCCTGATGCAGTTTTAGAAATTTATTATAAACTATTTGAAAGTTACCACTCTTTCCAAAATATTATTTTCTTTCTATATTCCCTACCTTTATGTTTTTAAATCATACAGAACCGACTTTAGAAAGCTTTAATTATTATTTCCAAAACTGTCTGGCTATCTCTCCCACTGTGCTGAACTAACACTCCAGAAAACAGGACCTTCTCTTAAGCAAAGGACTGCTGACTTCACATATAGAACAAGGAATTCTGATTTCTTAAATGCTGATTCAGCACAATAGGGGATAGACAGGCCTAAGGCAGCAGGAGCACACAACTTAAATTACCTTTAAAGCTGGAAAATTGCAGAGTACCCTGGGGAAAAAAATCAAACCACGTGATTTTTTTTTCTACAGAAATGATCTGCTTTCCCCCCATTTGATCCTACTATCATGACTAACATAATTCTCTGTTGTAGATAAATCAGAAAAATCTTCATTTTAGCAATATATTTCTTTGCATATAGAAAGTGAAGCTCATGCATAAAAGGTTATTAAAAACATAATTATAAGTTAAACTTTTTTCACAGATAAAACAAGTAGAATTTTTAAATTTTTTCTTTTAAAAATATCATTCAATAATTTAATAAGTAATCTAACTGAACAAGAAAAATCATAATAACAGTGGGACATGAAGAACACTTAAAGCAAACACCATTATGACATCAACATGAGCACACTTTTAAAATATTGAAATTTTATCATTGTACATGATAACTTATTCAATTGTGCTTATTGTAACATGCAAAGTCTGCATGTATCACATAATTTAAATGTTTTAAAGACAAAATGGCCCCCAACTTTATATACCATTGTATAAAATCTTTACAAGTGAAACCACTATAATTTGCTTGAAGCTTTAATACGCCAAAAAAAATTATATAGAAATTATATTTTCCATGGCTTATCAAAATGAACACTTTGAATTGCAATGCTTTGTTTATTTACCTATCTACATTTTATCTCAACTGTCAACAAAAGCCTGAAAACCTTTCATAAATTGTGGATTAAGGATAAAACCAATTGCATATTTGCCACGTATTCAAAAAGGGCAAAAATATTTTCAGTACTAGCAAAATAGTGTGAATAATGAAGTAATAGTGGTGAAATATATAAGTTCAATATGATATTTAGAGTCCCCTCTCAAAAGCTGTATTTATTATGGAGTGAATCCAGAGTTACAAACTTATGCTATACAGTATTTAATTTATTATGATTGGTCTACATAAATAACCTATTTTGATCTGCTGTAGACTTTTAAAATCTGTAATAACAGACATTTGGTTAGTGTTTATGGTTTAATTGACTACTCCAGTATAGGAAAACTGATTTAATTCAGTTACTGAACTCCAGAGAAAACTTTTTTCAGTCCTAGGTAATTTTACAAATTCATGTTAACTAACCTGTCTTTACATTAATTTTGTTATTTTAAAAAACAACAACCAAGTTTAATTTTCTATATAATTCACATTTTTGTTCTTATTTTATTATTTTATAGAATTTTTTGCCAATACATGTTAATAATGCTTTGATTTAAGAACTGTATAACTAATTCTACAAGTGTAAGTTAATTACCTTCTGATAACTAAGGAAGTATAATATTGTAGGAGTTAATTTATTAAGCAGGGAATTACAGTTTAGCATTAGAATGGATACTCAGTGGATTGTTTTGATACAGTAATTCCCTGTCAAGTCCCACTTCCTTAAGGTTGTTATAGGGGAAAAGAGAGCATTATGAAAGGGTTCTTGAAACACTTGAAGAAATAAAGTGTTTAAGTTTAACATATAAGTAAAATGAAACAAATAAGTATATTTTAAAAGGAAAAAATGCACAAGCATTTAAAATTGCATTATATAAATATCACACCACTATATTTTGACTATAATTTGAAAGAGAAAGTAGAGCAGAACAAAATTGTTTGACCATACTGCTGTTTTGTAATATTTAATTATATAATAATTTTGATTTGAGATATTAAAAATCAGAGCCCACATTTAAATTGCAGCTATTGTAGGTTGGCATTTTCTTTTTTCTGAAAACTTTTTTTTGGGAGTCATCACTCATATCCCCAATCATCAGATTGTCAGGTTGTTTCTTAGCATCTTGAAATTATTTAAAACAGGACTATATTTTTTTAAATGTCCTTTGTAGACTGCATTGAGTTCTGCATCTGAACTATAAGAAAAAGAAACAGGTTTGCTTTAAAGCAGTGCCTGGAGAAGAGATACTAATGATTCCTCAAAGTAAAAACAGCTGTTTCCTCAGCGATCCAGCTTTAGATGGATCTTTATCTAAAGTTGTATAATTTAGCTGTATAATCTGCTAAGAAAACCCAAAGGGCAAAGAGTGGGTCAATTATAGCTCAAAATGCATGGGAAACATAAAAATACTTTTATATAATGTGATACAACTTAGTAATTACTATACAATTTAAATGTTAAATATTTTAGAATTTTATATATATATATATTTATATATGTTTTCGTAGATTTTCACGGGTAAAGGTATGTAGGTCTTGGTGTATTCGGGTCATGTCCCGTGTACGATTGAGAATACCTTGGCAACGTTTCGACGAAATCTCATCCGTCATCTTCAGGCTGGTGTCTTCAGCTTCGTTCTCCTGGGAGAAGTGTGTGATTGTGGCTGTTTTCCCCTTTTAAACTCTAGAGTTGGCTGTGTTGTTACTTCTTGATTGGTTTGTGGAGTTGATGTATGCAGATTGGATGGCTTTTTCCTGAGACCCTGTGTGGCTGAGGTGCTGGCTGTGTGTCTCTCAGCCTTTTGTGTTGTAACGACCTGGGTAATGGGCTGTGTGATGACCTTCTGAGTTCTATTGTTGTGACGTCCTGGGTGTGGTGCTGTAATCTCCTGGGTCGTTGTCTGTGCTGCAACCTCCTGATGTTTTCTGTTGTGATCTCCTGAGTTCTGTGATGTAGTATCCTGGGTGGAAGGCTGTGATGTGGCATTCTGGGCCTTGGTTTGGCTCCGAGTTTGAGGTCTGGCTATGTGTTTATAGCGTGTGTCAGTTTGCTTAGTTTGGGGTTGGAGGGGGTGTAGCAGCTGGTGTTGCAGCCATGGTCTGGTTTCTGGATGGTGGTTGCCTTTCATCTGTGGCGTGGGCTTGGGTTTGAGTCTGGTGAAGGAGATTGGTGGTGGCATCCTGTGTTATTTTGGGTCCGTGTTGGTTTTCGTGGCTGGGACTCGTTTGTTGACCAGGGCTAGTTTCCAGATGTCTGGTAGGCGGAAGTATCATCCCGTTTATTCATGTTATGGGGGTGTTTCTCTATTTCGATGGCTTCTCTAATTATTCTTTTGTTGAAGTGTTCAGTATTGGAGATAAGTTTGGATCCCTCAAAATCAATTTCATGTCCTGTGGCTTTAAGGTGCTGGAAAAGGGAGGAAGTTTTTCTTCTTTCTGACTGCGTTCTTGTGTTCTGCGATCGTGCATTTATTCTCCTGTTGGTTTGTCCAATGTATGTGGCTGGGCAAATTTTGCATGGTATTTTGTAAACTCCTTGGTTTTCTAGCTGGATCTTGTCTTAAGGTGTTGGCTATTTTTGGTCAGTGCCAAAGGCTGTCCTGATATTGTGCTTGTGGAGAATTTTGCTGATTTTATCTGTGGTGCCTTTGATGTAAGGGAGGAGGCGATGCCATTGTCCTGTTCTGTGTCTTGGTTTTGGGGGAGTCTCCTTCGGATTAGGTTGGTGATTGTGCTTCTTTGGAATCCATTGGACATTAATCGTTAGTGAGGGTGTGTAATTCTGTTCTCAAGTGGTCTTTGTCAGCTAGGCATTTGGTTCTGGAGATGAGGGTCTTGGCTACGGAGTTGATCTGTGCAGGGTGGTGATGGGATTGTGCATTTAAGTAGCGGTTAGTGTGTGTCTTTTCTGGTAGATGGTGTGTCCTAGGAGCCATTGGGTTTTTGTAAATAAGGACGTCCAGGAACGGAGGTTGATTGTTGGTTTCTGTTTCCATGGTAAATTGTATTTTGGGGTGTAGGCTGTTGAGATGTGTGAGGAAGTTGTCCAGTTTTTCTTTCCCGTGTGGCCAAATTACGAAAGTGTCATCTACATATCTAAGCCAGAGTTTGGGTTTGTATTCGGATTTGTCTAGAGCATTGGTTTCAAAATGTTCCATGTATAGGTTAGCGATGACGGGTGAGAGGGGTGATCCCATAGGTACTCCTTCTATCTGTTTATATCTTTGTCCATTGTGGATGAAGTACGTGTTGGAAAGGCAATGGTTGGTCAGATCTAGGATGTGCTTAGGGGGTTGTATTTGTTTTGGATAGCTGTCAAGGCTTCTTTAATAGGTACTTGAGTGAAGAGGGATATGACATCGAAGCTCACAAGTAGGTCGCTGGGTTGTAGGTTTTGTTTCTTTATTGTTTCTATGAAGTGGAAAGAATTTTGTATGTGAGGTGATGGATTCTGTGTAGGGCTGGAGTTGTTTGGCGAGAAATTTGGCTAGGTTCTGTAGAGGTGAGCCTATGGAGCTGACTATGGGTCTGAGTGGTGTTCCTTCTTTGTGTATCTTGGGGAGGCCATAGAGCTTAGGGCATCTAGATGATTTTTCTCTGGGGATGATTCTTTGTTGGATCTCTTCACTGATGGGCGAGGCTTTTATTTTGGATTTGGTGGTTTTCTCCAGATAGGTGGTGGGGTCTGTGTTTAGAGGTTTGTAGGCGGGTCTTGGAGTAGGTTGGATAGTTTGGATTGGTAGTCAGATGTGTTCATCACGACTGTGGCGTTGCCTTTGTCTGCTGGGAGGATGATTATGTTGTGGTCTTTCCTCAAGTTGCTGAGTGCTTTTGTTCTTCTTTGTGTAAGTTGCTTCTGGGTGGACTGCTGGAGCAGAGGACGTTGGTGACTTCAAGTCTGATTTTATTGGCTGTGTCTGGGTTAATTTTGGTTAGGCTAGCTTCAACTCCACATATGATGTTTTCAGTGGGGATGCGTTTGGGGCGACAGCAAAGTTGAATCCTTTGGAAAGGACATTGGTTTCTGCCATGGTGAGGGTTCTGTCTGATATGTTGTGTACTGTTTGTTTCATGCATTGTTGTGGTGGGGGGTTGGGCTTCTGGCGTTTCTCTAGTCTTTGGAGTTTGTTGGTGTGTGTGTCTGTCTTGTGAAAGGTTTCTGTTTCGGCTCTCCAGAGGGCTAGTTGTTTGGATTTGTCCCAGAGTGCTGGGTGGATTTTGTTACTGAGTTTGAGGTGGAGGGTGAGTAGGTCCCTGTTGGTTTGGTCTAGTAGGAATCTTTTCCTGTGGAAAAAACACTTCAACAAAAGAATAATTAGAGAAGCCATCGAAATAGAGAAACACCCCCATAACATGAATAAACGGGATGATACTTCCCGCCTACCAGACATCTGGAAACTAGCCCTGGTCAACAAATGAGTCCCAGCCACGAAAACCAACACCGGACCCAAAATAACACAGGATGCCACCACCAATCTCCTTCACCAGACTCAAACCCAAGCCCACGCCACAGATGAAAGGCAACCACCATCCAGAAACCAGACCATGGCTGCAACACCAGCTGCTACACCTCCCTCCAACCCCCAAACTAAGCAAACTGACACACGCTATAAACACATAGCCAGACCTCAAACTCGGAGCCAAACCAAGGCCCAGAATGCCACATCACAGCCTTCCACCCAGGATACTACATCACAGAACTCAGGAGATCACAACAGAAAACATCAGGAGGTTGCAGCACAGACAACGACCCAGGAGATTACAGCACCACACCCAGGACGTCACAACAATAGAACTCAGAAGGTCATCACACAGCCCATTACCCAGGTCGTTACAACACAAAAGGCTGAGAGACACACAGCCAGCACCTCAGCCACACAGGGTCTCAGGAAAAAGCCATCCAATCTGCATACATCAACTCCACAAACCAATCAAGAAGTAACAACACAGCCAACTCTAGAGTTTAAAAGGGGAAAACAGCCACAATCACACACTTCTCCCAGGAGAACGAAGCTGAAGACACCAGCCTGAAGATGATGGATGAGATTTCATCGAAACGTTGCCAAGGTATTCTCAATCGTACACGGGACAAGACCCGAATACACCAAGACCTACATATTTATATATATATATATATGCACAATTTTTGTCACGGAAGTGAAATACATATGTTTATGTATAATAAATAATAATAAATATGTACAAATAAAGAAGTAATATAGTATGTTATATTGGATATATGCATGCAGAACAATTTATGAGGTTAAATATAGTTTCACTAAAGTCATGCCTATCCCCTTTGTAAAAATATTTTTAAATAATTCAGATATAACAATTGTATTTTACAAGTACATAATAAATTGCAATATGGTAGTGGTTAAGAAGTCCACTGAAGTGTGAAGAAGCTTGTTCATTCTTTTCTTATTAACAATACCATTTTTGCAAATGAAAGCAAAATGTCTTTTGAAATAAAAAGAACAGAAATGTACTTTTTCTGATGAATAATATAGTCTATTCTAAATTAGTGAAGTCAATAATAAAATTCAAGTGAGCTAACTACAACCACAATTTTAACAAAGTGACAATGGAAAACTAGAAATGCCCTATTCATAAAAAGTTAACAGACATTTGTACTTTTAGAAATTATTCATATTAATATATGCTCTGCTTTTTCTCTATTTTGCTTCACATAACTGCATAGAACTTTTACTGATAGGACATTAGAAACGTCTTTAAAAATTAAAGAATGCACAGGTAAGTTATTCTAATGCATATAGGAAATATGCAAGAAGAATTCTGAACAAGATTAAGATTATTTAACAAAAAATGCTGACATAATTTCTGAAAGAAAGGCCTGAGAAAAAAGTAATGATGTAAGTGTTGCATCATAGGAATGCTTAGTTTAAGATACTATCAAATGAAAATTTTCAAAAATATGTGTTACACAATGCATATTCCCCCCACCTCAAATAACATTTGAAAAGATTAAAATGGATTGCTTCCAATTTACTTAGATATACTGCTGATAATAGATTTTTGAAACACAAGGTTTTTGCAGTCTTATATAAATCACTTCCCTCATATAAATATATAAATACTATACCTTTATTTATAGTGATATTATTAAAATGCATAGTATCAATCTATTAACACTCTCAAAGATTCCTATGAAAAATTATATCTTTAGATGTCATTTAGTATATATATTCTATTTTAAAATATGATGTTAAAATAGGTTTAATATGTGCCTGTTTTTCTAAAGCTAAAAATAGATTTCCCACCAGCATTTTGAAAAAGCTTGAATCACAGTTGAAAAATACTTACAGAGAACTTTTGTGAACAAAAGTGGAAATAAATCAATGTTTATCATTATTTTGTATCTTCATGTTCAAAAGTAAGCAATTTAATTTTAGTTATTTAGTCCTATTTTGACAATTAAAATGGTATTTTTATTTATATGTAAAATTTGGCCTCCCATCTTAATCTAAGGTAACTCTAGGTGAGTGGTAATTAATGGTAGCATTTTTGTGTTCCTTGTATTTAAGGAGGAGATTGAGCTGGTACATTTGCTTTTAAATAGTTAAAACAATATAGAACGTAACTCAATGCTATCATTTTCTGAAAGATAGGCAAACAAACAAATGATACGTGCTGAATTTTAGCATGAACAAAAGATTGTGTGATCACAAATACAGTATATTGTAACCAAAAAGTAAACTGCCTGAAAATGCAATTCACAGTATAGTTTCCCAGTAAATACAGGCCTGTGGAAGTAAATTTGAGAGAATTCATGGGACTGAATAAATCACCTTTTCTGAATAATTAAAGCAGGCTTGTGTGGCTGATTCAAAAGCTGTCCCTTACTAGGGGGAAAAACCCTTCTTTTAACAGGATTTGCATAACTCCAATCATCATTATTCATTCTTTTTTTTCTATTCTACATTTTTCCACACAGAATCCTATCTATATAAGAGTTATTATAAAAATAAAGAAATCATCATTGATTTCCTTTCAAGCTTTTCTTTTGTTTCCCGTGCTATTGTATATACAAAAGTACTAGGTAAGTTTTTTAAAAAATTGGATAGGTTAATTACATCGATTTTATCTAAATCCAAGGAAACTGTTTAAGTTTTAAGTCAATGATCCTGTTATATTTCTAGTGTGACTAAAGAGTTGCTAAAAGGTAAACAACTTGAAAGGTAATTCGGATAAATGCCACTAAAGACAAAAAAGACCAGAGACAATTTTCCTGTGAGGAATATTATTACAGTTCCTTTGAAGATTTTGGTTTGTAATTTGGATGTATTCCTAAAGTCATCCCTGATCTAAACACTTAGTTTTTGCATGTACCAAGGAGTCCATTTGCACAGCTGAGGCTAGAGCACCATCTGTATCCATCCATCTCTGGAGTAGTCAAATGAAGCTCTACTGATATATGTCTTAATTACATCCAATTATATTAGTATTATGTGCACTATGTGAGGCTGCTTTTGAAAATTGGTTGAAAATTTCAGCTGCTGAGAACAAGAAATGGAATATTCACTGGGGTTGTAAGGCAGTACATTTACTTTATTAGAAATATTCTACTGTACACAAACATTACTACATGAAATTCAAACTGCTGATTAATGATATAGAAGCTGTATAAGGTATGGAAAAGCCTTATTTGAAAAAAAAACCCTTGAAAGAATCTCCTATCTTTGCCTGCCACTAATCAAGGCAGGTTGGGTGGGAAAATGGAAAAGTTTTTTTTTAAACTTCTTGGCTAAGAGAGATAAGGATAATTTTCTTTTGGTTATTTATTCATTTGCAAGGACAAATGGCGCTCTTCACTGATCACTGATATCTTTGCTGAACTGGTTTGAAATTTTTACATTTTTTTTATTTCTGAGTTTTACCTTTTTTTGCTGATTCACTAAAATGTGAAGTTTTTATTGCTTTGATTATGTATATTTTATGACTGTTAACTATATTTAATGCTTCCTTTTGTGTGGAAAGTCAAAAAATAAACTTACAATAAGATTTTATATTGAAACAGTATATGAAAGTCTGTTACTATTCAGAGAACTAAGTCATTTTGCTGTGTTCAATTATATTGGATATAGTTCACTTATAGGCTAAATTGTATTTCTTAGAAGGTAATCTGAGTAACATTGTTACATTTCAAGACAAATGACTGTTCAGCTATAGTAGTCCAAGAATCTGCTGCATGACTACTTGCTGTGCTACACTGACTAGATATACCTACTTCCTGTATTTCACCAAATCACTTGTTATGTAATTCACCCAAGTCTCCTTACAATTGGTATATCTGATATTTCTCTTTAGTAGGTTTTATAAAACAATGCACTTTATATAGCAGGCTGCTTCTTACACAAGTTTTCTCTGTCATATTTCATTTCTTCTCTACAATACTGCATTATATCATGTTATTAAGATCCATGGTTGTGCTGTGGTTAGAATGCAGTATTGCAGGCTGATTGTGCAAACTGCCAGCATTTTGTTCTCAACAGCTCAAGGTTGTCTCAGCTTTCCATCAGTGGTGGGATTCAATTTTTTTTTACTACTGGTTCTGTGGGCGTGGCTTGGTGGGTGTAGCAGGGGAAGGATAATGTAAAATCTCCAGTCAGAGATGGTATTTGCCGGTTCTTTGAGCTATTCAAAATTTCCGCTACTGGATCTCCAGAACTGGCCAGAACCTGCTGAATACCACTTCTGCTTTCCATCCTTCTAAGGTCAGTAAAATGAGGAGTCAAATTATTGGGAAGAATATGCTGACTCTGTAAACTGCTTAGAGAGGGATTCAAAGCATTACCAAGTAGTCTATAAGTCCAAGTGCTATTGCTAGTGCTAGTGATATTCATAAGCTTCCTATATTCATAAGTTGGTAGTCAGAGATGCAACCAAGAAGGGAAAATAGAGAACAAAGATGCTTTGTTGAAGCTGCCTTCTAGGGGCCCAATGATTGCATATTTTTAGATTAGTAATAACAGAATTCACGCAATGCCACTGAAAGGCTAATTTCCCTTTAGTATTTTCAAATGGTCAACCGTTAGGCCACTAATTTAATTAGTAAATAAAATTAACGGCTGCTTTGCAATTAAGTGAAGATAAAAAAAGTTCTGTATGTGGATGTTATGTGCTACATACAGAAAGTCTATCTGTAATCCTCAAGACTTTATCTATTCTAATTATATTTGATTGTACATACATTTTTCAATTACTTAAATACTTATAACCTTGTTTGTCACATGACAGTCCTGAAAGATATATTCCTATTAGCTTCTGTCTAGGGAAAAATAATAGTGACTTATTTTGCCCCTATTGGACTTGTATCAGTTAAATTCCATTTTAACAGATTTAACAGAATCATTCCACTAACTAGATTATAATTAATAGCTTTCACATATGAACGTGTTTACAGTATTATGCTAAAATCTATAAAGGCAAGCAGCACTCACTGCATACATTTTCATATTATTATAGAATAATATACAGAAATACAAGTTTCAGGGGTATTTTTTATATTTTCTTATAAGATATATGTGTCTTTGTTTTTTGGATTTACTATTGTGGGTTTTTATTTTAGACTATGATTTTACAACATCATATGCATTAAATCATTATATCATATATTTTATTTCATAATATTGTACATGTATTTGTTTAGTAAAGCTTTATGTAATTTGTATATGTATTTGTATACAATATCAATATTATATGTTGTATATAATATATGTACTATATATAACAATGAAAGACAAAATCCTGTGGATTTGCAGATTAGTGTTAAAATTGTCCGGAACAACCTAATTTTTTTTAATGTAATGTTTTACATTATGTTTTTAACAAATACATCTGAAATGTATCTATTATCAATATTAATATTTATTTGTAGAAACTTTTTTCCTCTGGGGTAGATCATATTGTAATAACCCGATGTTTTTCTGAATTATATAAATATTTTAAAATTCATATGGGGATTAAAAGGATTTTCCATAATGGCAGGCAGCACAATAATTTTGTTTTATTCTGTTAGTAATAATAATTTACTGGAAGCAATATTAACACATTAACCATAACATGAACATATCATGTAATTTGATTCTATATGTAATTTGAGTCTATATCATTAAATATTCCAACTTCACACCAATGACCAGAAAAGTAGCATATATATCTAGCATCTAATACTTTGAATAGGTATTATAACAATACTACGACAGATTTAATTATTGACTCATAAGCTTATCTTTATTTTGTACATTAAAATTCTACATATGAATATTTGTGTTGAGATATGAGAAATTGCCAAATTCCACTTTAATTCCAAATGTCATCATTTTTATTCTAAACATATATCACAAAGAAAAAAGATAAGTATACATATGTCAAAGTATACCTTAAACTCATTGTAAGTATTAATAACATATACAAAACAGGTTTTTTTTCTTGCTGTGCTTCATTTTAAAAAAACTGCAGCTAAAAGACTACCTCAAAATAATTTTGCCTATATATTTTACAAGGTTAAATTTAGAATGAAATATAGGATCTGAATAATATTATGTGAAAGTATAAAAAATCAAGAGCAAAACAGATGCAGCAAATAGCATTGGTAAGTTATAGTTTTGCATGTATTCATGCATTGTTTGTATGTTAACAATGCAGAAACAGGAAAAATAAACCTATATTATGGCAGTTTGGTTACTTTAAAGAAAGTTATATTCTCAGATAAAGGAATACGGGATTGTAAGGAGATAACAGAAATATGCAGATTATAAAATATTCACATCAATAATAGCAGAACGGCTGAAAAGGTTCTTGAAAGAGTTGATACACGTTGATCAAAATGGTTTTCTGCCCAAAAGACAGATAAGAAACAGTATGAGAACAATATCAGACATACTGGAATATTATGAAACATACACTGAAAAACAAGTGGCATTATTGTTCTTAGATGCCCAAAAGGAATTTGACAATGTGTAATGGAAATTTATGCTTCAATAATTAAGATACATGAAGTTTGGTGATAAATTTATAAATACGTTTACGGCAATATACTTGAAACAGGAGGCTAAAGTAATAGTGAATGGTGAGGTGATTAAAAATTTTGCAATCTGGAAAGGTTACAAGGCAAGGCTGCCCATTATCTCCGTTATTGTTTATTCTAACATTGGAATTAACTAGGATTATTCGGAAAGACAAGCAAATTAAAGGACTGGAAATTAAAAGAGAAAAGTACAAATTACAAGCCTTCACAGATTACTTAGTTTTCATCTTAGAGGAACCATTACAATCAGACTTGAGACTTATGGAGAAATTGGAAGAGTATGGAGAAGTTGCCAGACTAAAAATAAACAAGGAAAAAACCAAAATGATAGTCAAAAATATGACAAATAAACAGAAGGGAATAAATGTTCGGATAGTGAAAAAAGTGAAGTATCTAGGAATCTATTTAACAGCAAGATGTATAACAATTAAAGAGGACAATTATACCAAACTAAGAAATCAAATCAAATTGGACTTGGATAGATGGAAGAATTTGCAACTTTCCTTAAAGTTATAAAACTAGAGAAAAAAATATTTTGAGAATTTGTACAAAATAATGTCGAAGTTTATATGGCAGGGAAAAAGACTGAGAATTAAATTGAAATTATTGCAAGAATCAAAAGAGAAAGGAGAGTTTGGCCTGCCTGATTGGGAACTGTACTATCAAGCTGCAGTACTTACATGGGTAAAAGAGTGGATAACCTTAAGGAATAGGAGATTGTTAGTACTGGAGGGCGATGATATCCAACTAGGGTAGCACACATTTCTTTGGTATGGGAGAAGCATGGTACATCAATACTTTCAAAGGCACTACATAAGAAATGCTCTCTTGGCGGTGTGGAATAAAATCAAACAACAAAATTATATAAAAATACCAGTCTGACACATTAGGAGCACTGGTACACCCAAACTTTATAAACACAAAATGAGATAATATACATTTCTATCTGTTTAAGTGATACGAACAGGACATTTGAAGGAGACAAAATAAATGAAAAAGGAAACAGGACTGAGCTCTACTTTATTTCAGATTAGATATGCATTAGCCTTTCCTCAAGAGCTAGAAAGCTTAACTTCAATGTTTTTCTTCCCTTTGCACAAGGAGAGAGATTTATATCCATCTGCCGCAGATAAAAAAGCCCCTCCCTGTTACCTGGGCAGCAGAAAAGAGTTGAACCTAGGAAAGACTGGTAATCCTAAACAAAAGCTTAGGTCAGATGGACAATTCTAACAGACCATAGTTATAACTAAAACTAAATACAGGCTCTGATTGTTACACAGGCAGGCAAGGATTACATTTTTTTTAGGCTAGTGAAGTTTGTTTTCATACTGTAAAGTCATGCATGTGTAACTGAATTGGATTAAGATCAGATTGTAGTCATGAATTTTAAACTAATTCTAATTAGCTATGTGAACGCCAATAAATAAATATATTACCTTCATCCCCATCATTAAACTATGTGTGCTGTTTATTCATTTGGTCATTCATTGGATCCTGAACAACACAATGAAAACTTCAGCACATAATTCTAAATTTGTAAATCAAGTGTAAAGATATAAAAAAACCAACAGAATTGATACACCAAATTACATTTATTCTACTGGTGAAGAAGATAGGTTTTTTAAAATGTTTCCTGTAATCATTTACAAAATGGTTGTCAAATAATACAAAAGGAAAGGAAGAAAAGATGAAAGAGACAGAAGAAGAAGAAATGGAAGGTACAATTTGGATGTCCTCAGTCATGACTCCTAGCGTTTGCCTGAGCAAATACATGTATTTTCTTGGTAATGTTTTATAAGTGGTTTTCCATTGTTTTATTTCTAAGGTTGAGAGAGAGTGTGTGATTGGTCAAAAAGTCACACATCTAGGTTGATACGAGTCAAGATCTAGTGAGGAACTAATACCACTCTATAAAGCCTTAGTAAGACTACACCTAGAGTACTGCATCCAGTTTTGGTCACCACACTATAAAAAAGATGTTGAAACTCTAGAAAAAGTACAGAGGAGAGCAACCAGGATGATTAGGGGACTGGAGACTAAAACATGAACAGTTACAGGAACTGGGCATGGCAAATCTAGTGAAGAGAAGGACCAGGGGAGACATGATAGCAGTGTTCCAATATTTGAGGGGCTGCCACAGAGAGGAAGAGGTCAATTTATTTTCTATTTATTTTCTACAGGTCTTGTCTGACCTGTAGCCAGACAAGAAACAATGGATGGAAACTGAACAAGGAGAGATTTAACTTGGAAATAAGGAGAAACTTTCTGACAGTGAGAACAATCAACCAATGAAACAGCTTGTGGAAGCTCGGAAGTTGTGGGAGAGTCATTACTTGAGACTTTCAACAAGAGATTAGACTCCCATCTGTCAGAAATGTTGTAGGTTCTCCTGCTTAGACAGGGGGACTAGATGACCTACAAGGTACCTTCCAACTCTGATTATCTGTTATCTGATACTTAAAGCAAAAGTATAAATATAAATCAGATTTCTAGCCTGATATCTTTCACCACAAGACCAAGTGGCTCTCTTTCTTATATCAGTGTTATAGCAGTAGTTTTTCAATCTCATACTGGCTGGGGAATTCTGGAAATTAAAGTTCAGAAATACTGGTCTATATGTACAAAGGCAGAAATAGAAAATGCCCAAAGTAATAATATAGGTCTCTTCCTGCTCTATTCACAATTGTTTGCCATTTGAAGATCATTTTGCTTTTTTACTTTTGCTGGTCATGACACATGATTACAAGCAAGTAACATCACTATCCAATCAACTGTTCCTCTGATTGATGAACAAGGTTAAAAAAAAGACTCTATATATATGAGCATATACTGCAATAAAATTCTATTCTACGCAAAATGGAAACAAAATAGCCAGCATTCTTCCTCTTTCATATTTCCAGTATTTTGCTGTGCATTTGGCTGTTTTAATTAGTCACAAGATTTTAACATTGCAAAAATTGGGGGAGGGGAATTAAAGGTCCAGTTACAAGTGTCCATTGAATCCTTCAAAAGAGTTGATTTCAGGGGATGTAACAAGTTTGGATTGAATTGGAAACTAAGCAACATGTGTGCCTAGAGGATACATATAACTGATTTTCACTCTCTTCATATAAAAGGAGCCTTATTTTTTTCAAATGTTTCTTAGTCTCCCTCCCCCTCTCCTTCTCCTCCCCTTCTCTCTAAGTTCAAACAATATTTCTCCCAGTGTTAGCTTTCTCACAAAAACCAGGCAGAAAATACAAGATGACTAATTCTATTTTACTATGAGACTACATTACAGAATCTTGCAAGCTTGAAAGTACAAATGTCCCACTGTCATGTTTAACTCTTTGCTCTCTTAAGGTGGGTCCTTCTGAGTTCATTTATTTGATGGTTAACTTACTGGGGGCACCTGTCTCTCTTGTCTGACTGTTTCCTAATCAGCATTTCATCCTCCCCATTCCTCAAGGTTATCTACATTAGTTCTCCCTTCCCTTCAGTCTCATCCTGTCCACACAATTCCCAGAGGAAATAAGTTATGGACTATGAGAACAAAATATATATCTGGTTGGTCCTGGCTTCTAAGCTGGCACTTATGAGAGGAAATAAGAATATCCCTTGCTCCTAACTTATAACCGGATTGTGTTTTGCAAGCATGCAGTTTACATTAATCGGAATTCTGTGTGAACCTTGACTGTCAGTTGCAAAAGAACTCTACAGTATAGGACCAGTCCTGCCTTTAGCTGCTGACCAACAATAGTTTCAACAGTCGGTGGGCATTCCAGGGCTTGGATAGGCAACTTCAATTTCCTTAATATTTCTATATCTATGGAATTGCCGCAGACTCTATAAGAAGAAAAAGGTCTATTTCTAAAGTAACAATAATCAGAGTAATTAAGTATTCTTACCTGTTCTCAGCTGCCTAGGAGCTAATAAATGGTGGATAGCCTTCCTTTGGAGCTCCAGGAAAGGGCAGCTGGTGAAATTTACCTGCGGCACTGTCTAGGAGCAAGCTGGGCATTTTCTGTCTTCATGCTCCATTGATTTATAAGTTCTGCAGTTTATTGTTGTAAGTAATGCTAACGCTTTGATTTGGCCATATGTCCAGGAATTCTGATGCAACTTTCTATCCTTCCAAGGTCAGTAAAATGTGGACTCAGATTATTGGGGCAATATGCTGACTCTGTAAACTGCTTAGAGACAGCTGTAAAGCACTGTATATAAGTTTAAGTGCTATTGATATTACTATCTATTGTGCTTCTTTAGGTTAAGGCAAATTCTACCCAATTGCTATGCTAGTTGCATCATCACATTCTGTAAATTGGTCATCTATACAACTATTTGCTTTTGGTGTTGTAGTAATGTGGTTACTAGATGATCAGCAATTAATGAGATTCCTTGGTGATTCAATGTTACTCTAGAAATTTCTCTCTTTGGAAGAGAGTAAGAGACTGATATGATTGATACATTCCCATCAGATACAGCACATAGGAGACATGATAAAAGGAAGTAATTCTACTGTCTATGGAGATTCTCAGTCATCAGGGTCATAGTTGTTCTCAAAGGTTCTTTTCAAAAGGCAGCTGGACTGTTTTTTCTTTGATAAAGAAAAATAAGTTTTGCTTGTCATCCAAGAAGCTTCATCAGTTGTCACTGGATGTTAAGGGAATAGAAGCATAGGTACTGACAGTTGAGACTGGATTGTGGGGGCATGGAAGGATAGGTTCTCACAGAATGGTGATGGGGAGAAAACAACACAGTTTGTTTTGTTTGTTTGTGAAGTAGTTGTTTTGTTTCTCCAAATCAATCACTTCACAAATGCATGGCACAACATAGGATAACAAACCCAACAGGACAGGATTCAGTGGTCCATCTGCTTTGCAAGACAAAGGTCATTCTTTTAAAGACAGCAAAGAACTCATTTTGGATAAAGAAGATCATTGGTTTGAAAGAGGGGTAAAAGAGTCCATTTCTGTCAGAATTAAACAGCCCTCCCTCAATAGAGAAATACCACCTATCTCTTGTCAACAATGCAATTGTTTCAGCAGTTCCAAGAAGATTCTACAATCATTTACACTCTGATTCAGGTGATCCTGAGGGCACAGATAAACCTCAACGCTCTCAGAGAAAATGCTAACAACCAGATGACCGCAAAGAAATATAATCCTTCCATTCCCCCATCACCATCCTGCCAAAATCTATCCTTCCATCCTCACACCATCTAGTCTCAGTTGAAATGAGAAGCAAAACTACTACTACTACTTCTTCCCTAACAAAAAAACAGCCCAATTGTCTTTTAAAAAAGTATTTGAGACAACTAATTCTACTGCATTTTAAGGCTACAGTAGCAGAATCTTGCAAGTCTGACAATAGAAACTTCCACCACCACTTTTAACTGCCTGATCCATTAAAAGTGGCAGTGGAAAGTGTATACTTTCAGACTCACAACAATCTGTTAGTGTAGCCTCACAAGCAGAAAGTAGAATTAGTTCTTCTTGTTCTATTTTCTGTCTGGTTTACCTGGAAATACTGATAACAACTGCAACTTTAGCCAGTTTTTAACATTCTGCTCAGATGGTTTGTACATTTGGGAAATAAGAAATGAAAGGTAAAAGAAATAGAAAACTAGTAGTTTCATAATGATAAAGGCTTGCTAATTTGAAAAAAGTAACAAACATGGCACACTAATATTTAGTTTGAAAATCTAAACTAATTTTCCTTAATATATCAAAATACTTTTAAGATAGCAACAAAATAACAGCAACAGGGACTAAAAATTTCAAGAAAGTAAAAAAACATTCTCGATGAAGGTAACAGTAAAGAAAGCAATAATATCAAATTAACGTAATTGGGGCTAACATGAAACAATATTCATATACAAGAGGTTTTCTTCTTTTTCAGTTCTGAATTTAATCCAAGAGTTAGGCTGTTATTTATTAAACTTATATCTGTATGTAATTCTGTCTGTATTTTCGCAATGACAATTTCATTTCATGGCCCCTTTCGTGCTTTGCTTGTTCTCTTTTAATTATCACTTAAGTGAACTGAATGTGTGCTTATCAACTCTTCATTTCCCTTGTGGACCAAACTATGGAGTATAAGATAGAATTTCCTTTTTATCTCTGATGACCTAAATAAGATACGTGTAAAAAAAGAGAGAATAGCTTTCTTAATTTAAACAAGAAAAAAAATTCAGACATAGCATTGGCTATAGAGATTAGGAGAACAGAAGAAATAGTTTTTAGCCCAATTCACTGGTAATTTCTGAATATAGTGCAACATCAGCAAAAGGGTTAATAATATAAAATACAAAAATTAAAAATTCCTTAATTTAAAGGACAACAAAGCAATTCAGAACACAGCTGTACTTAAAAAATAGTCTTAAAACAAAAATGCATAATTTTCAATAGTTTTAATTTGCAAATTGGATTTTTTGCAGACTAGATAAACTATTTACAACCATACTTATTCCAGTTGTAATAAAAGACATGGTGACTTCAAGGAAAGTTCCCCCTAACCTAATAGTAAATAGTCTAAACAAAGGCCAGTCTTCTTATAGGAAATCTCTACTGAACCAAATAGATATTACTTATTAATTATACTGTATGATTGTGTGGAAAATATATTTAGAAAAACTAAATCAACAGTGCAATAAGCATGTTAATTTTCATAATGACCATTGAGTTTTAAATATATAACAAATATGTGCTCTGTGACACGAAGTATTGTTTGCTGATTACCTGCTACTGGTGAAAGAAACATTATATTTCCTGGAATAGTTTAAAATCTATATAGTCTGCTTACCAATGTCTGCATTTTTGAGTAACAGATTTCCAGAAATGTAAAGCATTTAAAAGCTTCTATGTCTTATGTCATTAAAATTGGAAACTGCACTGGCAGTCCACGAATAATTCAGCATGCTTCTAAAAGATCTCCAAGGGTAGTCCACTGCTACACTGATCACAATAAAGCCACTCACAGAAATTTGGTATACATGTCTGTAATAATAAAAAGAACTTATTTAACACTTTGTATATACTAAAGTACAAAATGTTGTACTTTTGTTCACAGAAAAAAACAGGAAAGCAGGAAAGTCAAAGGGTTAATTTATCCTATGGGAAATATGGCCCTGTCCATCCCGAAGATTTTGCTTATTAAAGCAATCTATGCCTAAGCATTTGATAGTGAATCCTGAATAGCTTAAGTAATGCTTACCGTGAAACTACCTCAGCCCTTTTATGTGTGACTTCTTCACTATATATTAAACAAAAGCAACCTCATTATTCTTTATGACTACACTGGAGATTTTTTTAAAGAAAAAAATGAGAAAGAAACTGTAAATAAATGCTCTAAATATTCTAGAAAATATATTACAATGAAAGATACTTTAAATGTTTTATTTCCTTTTCAATGTGTAATATTTTATTGAATTTACAGTTTAGAGATATGTGACAGTAGTTTTTGAGAAAATTACATAATGAGTTAACCAGAAAATGTTATATTATCTTTTATTTTAGAAAAAAAAATAGAACAGGCTTAATCAACTCTAATAACTTAGTTGTTTTAAGGCTTACAAGATCAGGTAAACCTGGAATATATTGTAATTACATGCTCTGTTCTTTTTGTGTGTGTGTTATTTCCTTGAATATTTGTGTAAGATAAATTGTTCATTCTTATTTTACTTTATATTATGTTGTTTCAAAATGGACTAATGATAACTAAGAAAAAATGTGTTCTCACCCTTATGATAGGCATTTGTCTTCCTCAATCTTGGGCCATTTATCAGAGGCCTAGAGTTTGAGGGCTCTGCACAGTATCTTAGCTGTTCCTAGCACTGGTTTATTGGACAGTACTTGTCTGTCTGTCTGAATCTAGAAATCTCATGGTATCTAACCCTATTATTTTCTACAACTTTCTATGGGATCTTCCATCTAGACTTAGGAAGGTCTAGGACATATGCTATACAGATGTTCATCTATACATTCAGTGTCAGATACTTGATTATCTTGTTCAATGTATCCTGTTTCTGCCAAGATCTTACACCGTTCCATTATATGTTGAACTGTGTCTGAGACCTCTCTGTTTAGTCTGCACTTTGGGTCTTGTGATAGATTGCTGCTTCTATGGACCTGGTGTGTAGTGCCTCTTTTTGTATTATTGTGATCACTGCCTCAGTACTGTCTTTTAGTTCAGCCCTTACCAACCATTGCTATTTCCCTTATACATATAACTTTTATTGTTTTATCAATGTATAAAATAAAAAGAAAAATAAAAGTAGGACATTAGGGGTAGAAAAAAAGAAAAGGGAAAAGAAAATATGAGGTACAAGAGAAGAAAGAAAAAAAAGTGTTGTCTTCTTCAAATAAAAAAAATAGAATAGAATAGAGCTGGAAAGGGACCTTGGAGGTCTTCTAGTCCAGCCCCTGTTCAAGTAGGAGAACCTATATTATTTCAGATAAGTGGCTGTCTAGTCTCTTTATAAAAACCTCCAGTGATAGAGTGCCCACAATTTCTGAAGGCAAGCTATTCCACTGGTTAATTGTCCTCACTATGAGGAAATTTCTCCTTAATTCCAAGTTGCTTCTCTCTTTGGTTAATTTCCAGCCATTGTTTTTTGTACTGTCCTCTGGTACTTTGTAGAATAATTTGACCTGTCTTCTTTGTGGCAGCATCTCAAGTACTGGAATACTGCTATCATGTCGCTCTGAATTCTTCTTTTCTTTAGACTAGCCAAACCCCAATCTGCAGCTGTTCTTCATATGTTTTAGTCTCCAGGCCTTTGATCATCTTAGTTGCTCTTCTCTGAACTTTTTTCAATGTCTCAATTTTTTTTCCCAAAGTCTCATCTTTTTGGTAGTATGGTGACCAAAATTGGTTGCATTATTCCAGGTGTGGTCTTACTAGGATTTTATAAAGCTGTACTAATACTTCACATGATCTTGATTCTATGCCTCTGTTTATACATCCCAGGATTGTGTTAGCCTTTTTTCTGTAGGCTAATATATCTTTTTCTTTAACTTTCTCTTAACATAGATATTTTCAAATACACTTTCAATAATATTTTACAAACTTTAGGAATTAAGCATTATATACAAAGGAAAAATACATTTTCAAACTTTAAATTAAGACTTTCTTTCAATTACAAATATCAAACCAATGAAAATCCATTCTAATTCTAACTCATTAAGTTTAAGTCACACCTTCCAGTCTGTCTGCATGAAATAAAGTTTTTTTCTTCTATGGAATTTTTGTCAAGTAGTTATAAGCTTCTCTTTTTCTCAAAGATTTCTAAACCTTGTTAACGTACATGAGGAAAAAGTCCAAAATTGGTCTTTTTAAAAGTTGCAAATTTTCTTGGAGTTCTTTTTTCAATTGTGTTGAGAGGCTTCTATTTAAACCATCATAATAAAAATTGGTGTCATGTTTATATTCCAAAATTACAGGTAATCCTTGAGTTACAACATTTCACTTAGCAATCATTCGAAGTTACGGCATCACTTTCCCCAAGTATTTATGACACAGTCCTGTAGTTATGAATGTTGCAACACTATGGCAATCATTCACCACAGTGGCACTGCATATTCTCCCCCCATAGGATCTCCACAGACACTGGGCCTGTGGAGACTCATTTACCTTACAAAGATCTAGCGAGCTGTTTCCTCCTCTCTGCTGCAGTTTCTTTTCCTGATTCGTTGCTTCAGGCCTTCTGTGCATTCACAGAAATTCTCTACTGATCTTGTATGATCTTGTGCTACTTCAGGCCTCCATTCTCTGCAAATGGAGATCTGAATGAGATCCATGCCAAAAGGCTTTGCAGATGGATGGGAGGCTTTGCTGCTTCAGGCCTTCCATCCATTCCTTGCTGAAGTCTGCAGGGTGAGAGATTGGATCCCTGCAGGTTCCAGTCATCTTTGCAAAAAGCTTTTGTCACCAAGAATGGAGGCCAGAAGAGGCATGTACGGACCTTCCAGCCTCCATTCTTCATGCCAAAAGCTTTTTGCAAGGATGACCGGAGCCTGCTGGGATGCAATATCTCACCTTGCAGACTTTGGCCGTCTTTCCTCAAAGCTTTTGTCACCAAGAACAGAGACCAGGAGCAGTGCACACATTTCTCCCGGCCTCAGTTCTTTACACTAAAAACTTTTTGCAAAGATGTAAACTGTCACCCCTACAGGCTTCTGCAGGCTTTCCTCAAAGCTTTTGGACAAAAAATGGATGCTGGGAGTGGCACGCATGGCCCTCTTGGCCTCTTTCCTTCACGCCAAAAGCTTTTTGAAAATATGATCAGAGCCTGCAGGATGCAGGCAAAGAAACTTTGGCATGGAGACTGAAGAGAACACAGCTTGCTTGACCATCTAAATCTTCAAAAAGTAAGCCTCCACAGGCCCAGTGCCTGTAGAGAGCTGGTGGGGCAGGATGGAGGGAAGCATGAGGTATCTCAGTGGATCGGAGGCAGCCTTGGGTTGTCAGAAGCACTAAGCCTCCCCATGGTCTTCCCCACTCTGAGTCACCTCATGTGCACTTAATAACCTGAGTATTCTATTAGCAAATGCATTAGGTAAATCAGGGAGGAATCACATTCAATTAACATAATCCCATTAACAATTTCCTCAAGTTATGAATGTAATTGGCAGGTTCTATTACATTTGTAAGTTGAGGACTACCTGTATAGTTGACTCCTCTGCATTGTCATCTACTTGTACAATTGCTTCATTGGTTTGGTAACTTTCTACACATATTTGCATCTCTGAAGTAGTTTGAGTAGTCTTTTTAACATCCTTGGAGCATAGCTGTTCTATGAACTGATGCATTTTATTTAAAGATTTTTCAAATACAACTCTAATAATTTGCTCTTCCATCTTCTTAACATCCTTTTTAGTCAAAAAGTAGCTTTTTTGTAAGTCACTTAAGAATTGCTGCCCAATCAGGAATCATTTTAAAAAATCAGAATTTTAGCCACCCACAGCAAAGCAAATTACTAAAAATAATAAATAGAACCACAACTTTCTTTCCATACATTTGTCCATCATTTTTTTAAAAGATAGTCCTTATTTTAGCTTGCCTTAGCAATCTTCTTCCTCGTTGTTTAACAAAAAGAAATCTGCAAAATGGTGCAGATTATCAAAAAGCAATATCAGGCTGAAGCTAAAGATAGCCTCTTTCAGCTTAATAAAGATTAATAGTCCTTAAGAATGATTAAGAAATGAAAGGTATAACCTAGTCTCCATTGAAAAATAAATTCTAAAATAGATATTGCTTCAACAATGAACTGATTAAAGTCCTGCCCCTCCTGCCCCCAGCTTTTGACACACAAACTGCTTCAAAGAGCAGGTTCTGAAGCTACTCACAGACGTTTGCTGTATCGGAGAATCTTGAGGATAATTCTAGGACATTCCCTAACTCAGTAGAGTCATATAAACTAAAGGAATGCCAGTTCCTTCTGTTGGTTAATTGAAGAAGCTATATTTCAGGGAAATACTCCTTAGGGATCCTTCCCTGGGCATGTTGTCAGTGGGCCATCTTTTCACTGGAAGTGAGCCACTGGTAATTCCAATGTTTGTCATCTCAGTTATCTGTTGATGGTATATCCTGTGTAAGATCTTGTCTTGCCATGGCATTTCCTGTTTGATTTTTGTCCCAATCTGCTGCTGCCTGAGACAGTCTCTCAGCAGCTCATCTTTGGGCACCATCTTATTGATGTCCTGAACTCCTGGATACTTTGGATTTTCATCCATTACAGTGGTTTTGACGCTAAACAGATCCCGACCGCCCTCTTTCCATCTGGTGCACTGTCTCTGGGTGTTGGACATGAGATGAAAACCTCCATACACTGTGAGGAACTTCCAGGTCTTCACACTGCCAGTTTCCATGTCCTTCTTTGACCAACTTTTTATACTGGCAGATATCTGATGATTTGCAGAACATACATGTTGATGGATTTTGTTCTTCCCATTAAGCTGAATGTTTCTCTCTTCATTCCCTTCTCATTTGGTTCCCCTATGACTGTGGAATACCAAGGTAATCATAACTTACCTGTATGTCTGCTAGGTGACCCACTAGTAGCTGCACCCCATCAATCTTCACTATTTTCCCTCTTTTGACCATCTGGCTACACTTCAAATGGCTGTAGTAGATGATCAGAGTAAGCCTGATCTCTGCTACTACTATGTTATTTCACTGCAATTGGGAGTATACCTTGGATGGTTGTTTGGAAAACAGCACATTTATCTTCTTTGTCTCTGCTTTTCTAGTGTATGTCCTATCTGATAGTACTTCTGTGCTAAACCTTGGCAATTGCTGTCAAGGGTTTATTGTAACTGGTTTATCCATGATCTTCAGTCTTATATCAGCAGCTGTGTCTGGTAATAGAGAGTGTGGTAATGACATTCCAGCTTCAGGTGGCTGAATATCTTCAGGTTGGCCACAGATCTAGTTGTTTTTCTGGGTCTTTTTGAATATGGGATGTAATATGTACTTGATCTATTTCCAGCTGTGATAGCAACTTTCTGTTCACTGTGTTCAATTATTGAGTAACTAGCTATTTCTCATTTAGTATGGTTCAGGTCTTCTGTCTGTCCATAGTTCCTTCATTTGATTTGTACATTCCCTGTCATTGGGTCTGCTGTTGTAGTAGCATTCTATCAGTTCTACATTCTCTTGTTTGGTGTGTGTGTGTGTGTGCATGCATGCGTGCGTGCGTGCGTATGTATGTATATGTATATATGTATGTATATATATATGTGTGTGTGTGTGTGTGTGTATGTATATATATATATGTGTGTGTATGTATATGTATGTATGTGTATATGTGTATATATGTATGTATGTGTATATATATATATATATCCCAGGAGAACGAAGCTGAAGACACCAGCCTGAAGATGACGGATGAGATTTCGTCAAAACGTTGCCAAGGTATTCTCAATCTTACACGGGACAAGACCCGAATACACCAAGACCTACATACCTTTACCCGTGAAAATCTATAATATATATATATATATATATATATATATATATATATATATATATATATATACATACACATACACATACAGTATGTGTTTGTATATAGATAGATATAGATATACATATAGATACATACATACATCCACAATTATTTTTAACTAGTTCCATATATGCTAATTGATACAGGGATACCTTTTTATTTAAAGTATACTAACATAAAGTAATTCTTCTTTATATTCTGTTTATAACTCAATATTAATTTTCTGTGTTTTTAAATGATACAATGTACTCAATTATTTACAATTAGAATAAATGAAAAACTGGAAAAATCATTTCTATTACACATGTAAATTCTCCATTTACTCACCTGTACCCTATTTTTTTAAATCATTTTCTTTTTTCTTTTTATTCATTTTTTAAATGTTCAGTAAAATATACCAAAAAAAAAAGAGAGGAAAAGGTGTGAAGCATCGGAAGATTAGAATTATGGTTATATTATTATATATTTTTAGTTCTCTCTATTTTTCTATCTAACTATGTCAATGGGCCTTGGTGGTGCAGGCTGTTAATAGCCTAGCACTTAGCTCCAGCTGCCTGTAATTAGTGCAGGCTCGAATCCCACCAGGCTCAAGGTTGACTCAGCCTTCCATCCTCTCAGGGTAGGTAAATTGAGGACCCAAGATTGTTGGGGGCAATAAGCTGACTTTGTAAAAATGCCTCTTAGTAATAAGCAGGCATATACAATGGAATGAAGGCTATTGCTGAGCACACTGGGTTGTATCCCAAAAATTGTAAGCCGCCCTGAGTCTCCGGAGAAGGGCGGGATATAAATATGAATTTAAAAAAAAATTAAAAAAAAAACCTCAATGTGGCAAACATACCTAATATTCCTTCCTCCTTCTATTTTCTTCACAACAACTCTGTGAAGGGGATTGGGATAAGAGAGTAATTGACTCGCTGTCACTCAGCCAGCTTTTACTTCCTGGGCAAAATCCTGAATCACTACACCAAAGAGGCTTTCCAATTTCCAATTATGTTTGTTTGCTTATGTTATGCATTTATCTTATGTAACCATTCTAAACACTTAATAAATTGCACCAGAATATTTGAATGTACTTTTATATTAGTGGTCAAAATAATTAACATTCTATTGGTGGTATGGGAAATTTATAAGCTGACAAAATTTTTGTGAAACTGGGAAAGGATTCCCATGGAGCAATAGAAGGCATGGATAAGCCATACCTCCAGCTGATTTCCTGAAAACCATAATATAGGTTTGTGTTTTGTAAGAGGATTACAAAGCAATTGTTACTGTGATCACCTGTAAAATCAAAATCATTTAACTTATAAAAATGAATAATGATAATATACAAAATTTAAATATGTTTAAGTATTTCAAAATTCATACATATAATTATGCAGGTTTTCATATATTTCAACTCAGAGGGTTAAATTTCAATAACAGCATTATTTCTCCTTTTTTAAAAAAACTTTGTAATAATAACAAGGGGCATGGACTTCTTTTTGATGAAAGGATGATTATAAGACCTGCACAGGTTCCCTACAGCACAGCCTTAATAAAGCCCCAACTGACTGAGCAGTATTTGACATATTCGTATTAACACTTATTATGATTCTTGTCCCTTGTTCCTTTTTTATTGAAAAACAAAGTGAGTCTTAACATAAGAAAGAATTCTTAACACACATAAGTCATCACACACACACAGCATGAAAAACAGAATGTATAAAATAAAATTTAAAAAATAAGTATGTCCCTAATCTAAGGAACTAATTCTAGCAGTATGTATGTATGTGGCTCCTGCCACTAAATTATTTTTTCACTGACCTAGGACTTAAATTGGCACACTGAATTCCAATATAAACAAAAGTGGATCATTACAAATAATGATCCATTAATATTGTATAGCTAAATTCCTTAGTGCTAGTAAAAAGAGAAACAAACAGAGTGAAAAAAGGTATAAAGAATGAGTTGTTTATAATTATTTGCTCCAGAAAATATGGAAGTTAAAATATAATTCTATTCATATGTAATACCATTATTAATGTTTTAAAGAATCTATATGAAAATATATTAAATACCTTTGATTTCTTTAGGCATCATTCAAAAATATAATTGTTGAAGAGAACCAAAAAATAGTGCTTTGGTGTACATGTAGTCCTCAGCTTATAATTGAGATCAGAATTTTTGTCAATAAGTGATAGGATCATCAAGAGAGAATGTGCAAGAAGCATTGGCCATGAAGGGAATTCCAAAGGCTAGTTGCTAAATGGTTAGAAGTCGAGGATTTCCTGTAGTGGTTAAGGTACTGTCTTAGAAACCAGGTTTTGGGATAGTCACTCTCTCTTAGCCTAACCCACTATACACACACACGTGTGTGTGTGTGTGTATGAAAGAAAGAAAGAAAGATGATAGATAGATGGATGGATGGATGATAGATATTCTGAATGTCAAGATCTAGTGCCGTGATGGCGAACCAAGTGGTTTAAACCTGGAATAAACCAGACATGAATCAAAGTTAAAGTCACCATGAGAGATCAAGAAGATCAACTGAATCTTTCTTTCATGAATTGGAGATTCTGGGTTACATCATAACAATTGAAATAGCTCATGGAAATAAATACAGTGGTACATCAAAATTCATCTTTAATTCCTTTTGGGAGACATAATGAGTACTAAAAATGATGAGTTTTGAGCAAATCACATGACTTACCACATGGCCTTTATTCCAGCTGGAAGGAATAGTGAGTCATGAAGCAGCTGACACCATCAAGTTCTACCCTGCACATTGAATCCTGGGATAAAGAGAAGCACTGGGACAAAATTTTCACTTCAAAATGCATTGAGTATTAAATTTGATGAGTTTTGAAGCAGTTGAGTACTGAGGTATGACAGTACTGCTCAGGCCCCAGGCATTGTTGTATGATTTCAAATAAAGAGGCAAAGAGACAAAACTCAATTTCTCTATGGTTTGCTCAAAATAAAATAAACAATAGTTTGCGTTTATCTGGAAAAAATTATTTGGAATTAATTGATTGCCAGAAAGTAATTTAGGTTATAAGAAATAGGAAAACAATTTGATCAGTAGAAATACCTAATGCTTCAGGATTCTACATTCAGGCAACTTATGGTTTAAGCAAGATATGCATTGCAATGATGGAAACTTTGGGGAAACACATTTCAATCTAATTATCATTATTTAAATTAGCAATGAAAAAATGTAAATACTTCTGAGTTTATCCCCTTTTTTCAGAATAAATTAGAAACATTAAGTTTGAATTTATACCTTTGCAACTATAGAAGTCATCAGAGACCAGATGTACAGAGATATAGCATGTCTAAATTTTTATAATCATTGTCCAAAAAATTCTAGTTCCATTCAGAATGAAATTAAACATTAAATTTTCTTTATTATATTAATTTATATTTCAAGTTAATCTTCTATACCTTGAAATTTCTACGATACAATCTTGCAGAAAGTTTCCTATGCAATACAAATGAAATTAAAAGCAGAATACAGTTGTGTAGAATTACCATTGTTTCAATGAAGCTTGTGACAAGTCAATTTAGAAGAGATTGTGCCCTTAAACTGTAATAGTATTGATTAATGAATGAAAATTTAGAATGTTTTTTAGACAATTAATATTATTCAATGTACTCATTCTGCCTTACAGGCACATAAAAAATAGAATGCTAATAATTAATATGCATATAACTATTAACAGTAGAAAAAGAAGCCCTTAGGATGCAATTTGTTATTTAGTTGAATACCTAGATCATAACCATGGATGTTTCACACTAGCAAAAGATAGAAAGATAAAATAAAGAAACATTATTAATATACTTAACTGATAAATAATTTTATGTAGCAAATTTACAGCAGAATTCAAAATAAAATGGTTGATCTACTTTAGGCAGCTGTTTCATCCTGCCTAGAGCAATTTTGGTCCATTTTCATAGAATTAAATCTCAATAATTAAAAAAAATATAAAACACAAACCAGCATTTTCAAATCTTTCTAAGAAATACAGCACAACTATAAGAATATCTGAACTTATCTTGGTGTTCCATCAGGTTTGTAGTCACATGTATAACAAGCAGGAATGGAAATGCAGGTATGCATGTGACCACAGAAATGATGAATTATTATTGTGATAAAATCTAAAGGTACTTGAAGATTTGAAAGAAGAAGTTTACAGTCAATTCCTTTAAAATTGCAAAGAATCTCCACAAGAAAATATGATTATAAAATGTCATTTCACTCTACACATTACTTTCATTATAAAAAAAAACCTAATGAAATTATTCTAATCAGTGTAATTATTACTTAGATGAAAATGGAAGGTGAGATGATAGTAGCAGTCAAGGAAAAGAGTCTCCACAGACTTATATTATACCAATCATAAATGGAGAAAGTATTCTGCACTAAGATTGGATTAGATCTATAATAATGCATAGTGCCCCGGGGAGAAAATTAGTTTGGTAACACAATGTTTTAATTTTAAAAATTCACTGCAGGCCAATGAAAACAAGTAGGAGTGCAGTAGGAATTACATCTTAATATAGGCTGAAAAACTGAAGAGTATCAAGGGAACATAGTTAATGTATTCTAAATTATGAAGGGCAAGTGGTCAGTGCCATTGTTTAATTCTGTTGGATAATACAGAAATAGAAAGAGTGGTACTGAATGCATTTAAAAGCCAGTAAATTCAAATCCAATTCCCAGACCATGAATGAATGTTAAACTGAAGTCAGATATGCCCAAGTCACCAACCTTGTTAGCTGTTAAAATAATCCCTAAACTGCAAAATGCACAGATTCCAAGTTTGGCAGTTTTGGATTGTTAAAATAGCAGTAAAAATGGAAAAGCATTTAAGTAAAGACACACAGTTGTTGCCCGAGGCACTCAAAACTCTCTCATATAAAGGGTTGAAATTCTGTTAACAATGCTAATCTTTTGCTAGAGCCCCCATTTATAAGAATAAAGTAAAGAAGAAAAAAGTTATGGAGAACAATAATGTCTCACAAAGAGCCCAATTCAATTAATTTTACCCAGAAACAAAATAAAACAACCAATCCACTGAGATTAATCAATAATTTCATTAAAGTTAAGTTAATCACAAAGTCCCAAATCACTTTTCAAGAGGCAATAGGTCTTTCCGGTTTTTCTTTGAAGATGTTTCGCTTGTCATCCAAGTAGCTTTTTCAGAAGCAAAATATCTTCAGACAAAAACCAGAAAGTCCAGTAGCTATTAACATTATTATTTTTTATTTTAATTTCAGTAGCCTATTGAAAAAGCACCTTTGGAATAATCATGACCTGGATGACTGAGAATCTCCATAGACACAAAGTGAAGTAATGTATTTATTTATTTATTTATTTATTTATTTATTTATTTATTTATTTATTTATTTATTTATTTATTTATTGTAATTTCTACAATCCCACTGGATTCCTGGAGTTAAGTTGTTTAAATAAATAAATAAGAAAACAAACATGTTTCCTGGTCCACTATAATGTAAAACATAAAAGCTTTCAACTACAGAACACACTGTAATAAAAATAGGGATCATGCTTCAAATTGCTTCCAGAAGAGCTATGTCTTAAACTAACTTCAAAAGGCAGCTCAGGTGAGGTGTAATCTAAGAGCTTCTCCATCAAGAGTCATCACTAGAGGTGCAGCAAACAGCAATTTCATTTTTCAAGGACAGCCATCAAAAACCTCAAAGGGTCCATAACTTAGCCAAGATCTCATCAGTTGCAATAGTTCCCCACTTCCTGAATCTTTCTATTCACTTATATTTTTTTCCTTTTAGAAAGTTTGATTCTCTCTACAGCCTATGAAGATAGTATAATGATATACATGCATACTGTAGCTACAATCTACATGTCATGCACATTCATAATTCAACAAACACAAGGTTTTAAAAACACAATGAATGATCAGAAATATGATCTGGCAGTACGGTGTTCTTTGTATCAATCTTCTACATGATTTCTATTCTACTCCTCCTATTCATGGTACTTGCCATTTTCCCATCATGCTTTGGTCAAGAGAAAGAGTAGGAGGTTGTGTTTGTATTTCTTGCCCCCTGTTTCTGTATCAGCCATGCTAATATGTATCAGGGTAAACCTTCTTACCTCTCTATTGTGCAATACCTTTTCTACCAATATTTATTTATTTATTTTATTTATTTATTTTATTTATATATATATATATATATATATATATATATATATATATATATATATATTTAATTACATTTATATGCCGCCCTTCTCCGAAGACTCAGGGCGGCTTACAATTTTGGGATACAACCCAATGTGCTCAGCAATAGCCTTCATTCCATTGTATATGCCTGCTTATTACTAAGCGGCATTTTTACAAAGTCAGCTTATTGCCCCCAACAATCTTGGGTCCTCAATTTACCTACCCCGAGAGGATGGAAGGCTGAGTCAACCTTGAGCCTGGTGGGATTCGAGCCTACAATAATTGTAGGCAGCTGGATCTTAAGAGCAGGCATTTAACAGCCTGAGCTACCAAGGCTCTATTTGCGCCTATTCTCCCATGGCAACTCAAGGCAGCTTGGAGAATATAAAACATTTAAAACAATAAAAACTAACAAAAAGAATCATATAAATTAATAAAGTACAATATAACAAAATCACCCCCAAACTTCCAGCCCTGCCCCTACAACAGCAGATCACATGAGCCATTTAATGGGCTCCATCCCACTCTTGGTTCCACAGGTCCATTGACAGAACCAGGTCTTCAGCACCTTCCAGAAGAGTATGAGAGTGGCAACATTCTAATCTCTGGGGGAATGATGTTCCAGAGAAAGGGAGCCACCAAGGAGAAGGCCCTTCTTCTGGATCCCACCAGATGTATCTCCCTCGAGGATGGGACCCACAACATTCCCTCCCTTCCTGCTCTGATGGGTCTGGTATATGTGACCAGCAAGGGACAATCTCTAAGATAACCTGGTCCCAAGCTATGAAGGGCTTTAAAGGTGACAACCAACACCTTGAATTGCACCCAGAAGCAAATCAGCAACCAATGCAGCTCCCGCAGAAGGGATGATACATGTGCACACCTGAGTCTGCACAAAACCATGCAGGCCGCTGCATTTTACACCTACTGGAGCTAAATATGGTAATAAGGCTGTGATTTTCCTGATGGAATCAATGCAGTAATTAATTATTCATGGAGGGAAAGAAATTGGCCTGCCTATGTGATAGGCTCTAGTTCATCTGTAATGGAGACTTTTACCACTACTCTTTTACCACTGTGCTGCTTCATGAAATATTACAATTATGATTTATATGGAGATTGGTCAAGAAGGTGTGAAGGATGAAGTGCGGAAATTCATAGCATAGTAGCATCTGAGTGATAAGAGGAGTGACTGCATTCATGCCAGCCAGAATAAGTTCTGTGGGGACACTGTTAATGTGCATTTATTTTCATTATAAAAGTGAATAGAGCAGCTGGCTTACTCTACAAGGATAATTGAGATCTTTTGTTTTATGGAGGTCTCTTGTCCTATCTCTATCCCTATGGTTTCTTAGTTGAACTACAGTTTATGTGTGGGTGTATTTAGCATTATTATTAACATCCAGTTGGATCATTGTCTTACAGTATTTATAGAAACATGAATAGTTATAGAAGATAAGGTAGTCTAGCACTGAACATTTTGAAAAGGGGACAGTGAAAGGTAAGAATTTGTCTGTTCTGACACATGTGGGGGAAAATACTACATTGGTGATTTTTAAAAAAAATCTCACTGGTTTCATGAGGTTATTTTTCATGTAGGTTTACAATAAATGTTAAAAGGAGTAAGATTCATTTATAGAAGACACAAAAATAATATGCATGCTTAAATGGTGCATTATTCCTAGTACTGATACTATGATATAATGTATGTATATATTGCCTGATATTCAATGTTCAGTATACTCAGTTTATAGAATTTTTTAAAAAAAACTTTTATTAAAACCAACCTAAAATGATAAAAGTTATGTGTATTGTGTATAAAACAACTTTTATAATAAACTCACACATATTTGGAGTTATACTCTTTAGTAACATATCTGTGACGAGAGCCATTTTGGTGTAATGGTTAAGTCATCATGCTAGAAACTGGAACACTGTGAGTTAGGTTAGTTAGGCATAAAGCTACCTAGGTTACCTTAAGACACTCCACTGGCTTTCTGCCTAACTCAGCCTTTACTCTTCAACTAGCTCTCTGTCAGTCCTAGGAAGGAGGCAATGGCAAACCACTTTTGAAAAACCTTGCCAAGAAAACTGCTGGGACTTGTCCAGGCAGTATCTATTAATTGGATATGATTGAAGGGAAGAAAAAATATTACATAATAATGTATTATTTCTCTATATAATTGGATCTAGATATAAAGGAAAATATAATAAATCAACTGTTATTCTGAGATATCATATTTCAAATCTCTCTCTCCTTCCCCTTCCCTCCCTCCCTCCCTCTCTCTCTGAAATATAATCCTATGTGGGAAAGACTTCAGGAGATGGATAAATAAGTGTTGCCTCAGTAAAGTCAGATAAGAGAGAAGATAGCCCAATATCCCCCCTCTCTCTCCCTCCATCCTTCCTCCCCCCAAACATATTGTAATGAAATGTGGGAAAGAAAGAAAGGAGATGCGTGAAGAAATGTTGCCTGAGGAAAGTCAGATAAGGAAGAAGATAGCCCAATATCTGGTTACCATGCTTCCAACTTTAAGCATATGCATATCTCTTAGAGAAACTAAAAGGTATCTTCAGAATGAGGAAATACCTGCCATTTCTGAGAAGCGCATTTCCTTTCAAAACAATAACCAGAAATAATTTGATTTAGGGAAATTACCTAATTGCTTGATCAGCACTTTCACCAAATTTACCATAGTTATTTTGTCATTTATTAAGACTATATTGACTCATTAAATTTGGGTGACAAAAATATAGATGACCATTAACAGAATAACAAAATTGAAAGGGACCTTTGGAGGTCTACTAGTCCAAACCTCTGCTCAAGCATGAAACCCTATACCATTTCAGACAAATGGTTGTCCAATCACTTCTTAAAACCCTCCAGTTTTGGAGCACTAGAAGCTAGCATTAATCAATCAAAATCAATCAATGAATCAATCAGTCAATCGATTTTCAACATTTTTCCTGCTATCTAATATTTGCCTGTGTTTCTGCAGCTATTTTTTTCACCATTTTCCTGAAAGACTCCAAATTATGATGTAATTTAATTGACTTCTTGCACTGCTCTCATAACAAACATATTTATATTTTAAATGTAATGTTTTAAAAAATAAACCCTTTCTAATATGACTACAAAAGAAAAATTAATTAATATTATTCAACCAATAATTCTGGTTACTATGAGTTGAATTATCATATTTGCGTATACCTAAAATAATAGATATTACAGTAGTAAATTTTCTGGTTGACACTATTTTATAGTAAGGATTTTAGGATTAAAAACAATAGGTTCACAAAATTGAAAAAATCAGATAGAAAGATTATTAATTACTATTATTTATTCATTACAGTGCCTACTTTACAAACCTTCATGAAATATATAAAAGAACTACCTGACACGACTAGGTAGTAATTGCTAATTCTGAATCCCCAGTACATTATGCAAGAATATAACTATTCTACAATAAAGTTTTGTTTTGATTTTCAAATTCATTTCCAAATAAATTGAATAGCAAAAAGTTGTTCTCTAAACAATAGATCTGAAAGTGTATTTTATACTTGTTGATAAGGATACATAAATTGAGATCGAGCACTGGAACAATTTTCAGGAGGCTTGTATATAGTTTCTTGTCCATAATTGGTTGAAATTTACATTAAAAATGGCTAAAAAATTGTTTACTTGGCAGCATCAATTTTAACAGGCATGCCTGTGAAAGGTTGTCGGTATAGTTTAAGCACAATATACAAAGGCAAAAAGCTAGCTAACTGGCTCATTGTACCATAGCATTTAATGTACTGAGACACAAAGAAAATGTTAGCTTTTTTTCATGGCACCTGGACTGCATTGAGGGTGGGTCAACTACACAAAATTATTCCTTGCTGTTTCATCCTTCACTAAGCATCTCCATATGCGAAGGCTTATATATGACTATGAAGTTGACACATATCTAAGAAAAGGTCAAGAAGTTCACAAAGATTTATTTAATGAATTAAGCTTATTCTCGTAATCCTATTCAATCCTATTTTGCTAATCATTTTTTAATGATATAGCCTCCTTTTCTGTGCACATGAACTGATCACTGCACTGATAATTTTAAGGGGCTATACCATATCAGTAATAATGTTTTGATCAGTGGTGGGATTCAAATTGTTTTACCACCGGTTCGGTGGACGTGGCTTGGTGGGTGTTCTTTGCCTAATGCTGGAGCACAGCTTTCCCCACACCAGCTGAGACCTGCAGCGCCAATCAGCTGAAAGGATAAAGAAGAGAAAAGCACAAGGGCAGGTGGGAGGGCTGATCCTGCGCGTTTCTCTTCTTTCTCCTCTCAGCTGATTGTCATTTTTTCCCCTCGTCCCAGCTGATCGTCAGAGGCTTTTTTACTAACCAGTTTGGCTGAACCGATCCAAACTGGCAGCATAACACCACTGGTTTTTATATTTATCTTTCCACAATCATTGTCTTTTTGGACTCTTCTAATTATTATGATATCTGAGGTAATGGCTGGCATATGTCCAGATGGTTTAACAATTCTTTGCGTATATTGAGAACAACTATATATATTATTTCAGATTAAATGCTGCATGTATAAATATACAGAAATTAGGACACCCATCATCTTTCTTTTAGTGCAAATTAAATTAATTTAATTGCAACAAAATCATACTCTTCTCCAAAACTAACAAGGGTGATATGATAAAGTAATTCAATTTGTTGTTTTATGTGAATTGAGCACTACTACTAATTGTTTGATGTACAAATTTCTATAGTAAAATTCTGAGTGTCCCATTTTTTTTCAGTACAAGTACATAGGAACCTGTATGTATGTAACATCCATGCATTCTAAGCTTTTTGAATGAAATTGTTTTGTCTCTTTTATTAAATTATCGAAATAGATTCCTTTCACATATGATGTTCTTTTCCACTGACCTGTATATTAAAATAATTAAGTAAATTGTATACTTAATAGGCCACTACCATTGGAAGGTGACAGCACGCTTTGTGAGCGATGTTACCTAACAGAATAACAGAGTTTGAAGGGAATTTGGAGGTCTCTGCTCAAGCATATACCATTTCAGGCAGGCTGTCCAGTCTCTTTTTAAAGCCTACAGCCATTTCATAGGTTAATTGTTCTCACCGTTAGAAAATATCTCCTTAGTTCTAGGTTGCTTCTCCCTTGATTAATTTCCATCCATTGCTTCTTGCTTTGCCTTCTGGTGCTTTAGAATATAGTTTTATAGTTCTTCTTAGTGGCACCCTCAAATAGGGGAACATTGCTATCACGTCGCCCCTAGTCTTTCTTTTCTTTGTCAGCCTCAGAGTGAAACCATTTTCTCTTCCCCTTTTAAATTATTTTTTAATATTATTTTTGATGCTTTTGGTAATAGTAAAGTCCAGCCCCATGAGCCATAATGTTTTTCTTCATCAGTAGAAGATGAATGATACAGAACTACTTTTTTCAAACTTACAATTTTGCAAATTAAAAAAAAGAGAAGTGTAGTAGATAAATCACCAGAGAAGGGTGGAAGAACAAAACTCTTTTGTATTCATTGTAATTGTAGAAGTTTTCTAACCATGCAACTTATACAGTACCTGCATCACATGCTGGCCATGCACCCACCCAGTTTAGTGAAGGGGGAAAAAATCCAGATATGTCACGTGGTGCTGCCATGATGCTGTGAGTTTGACACCACTGTTCTAGGTACATTCAATTAATAGAAGCCAAAGAAACACATTACTATTTTGATTTGTTGTAACCATTCATGTTTTGCTTTCAGTTAATTAAATGTAAAGGGTAAAGATGCAACAGTTTTTATGTGTTCAGAAAGTATGTGTTCTGGCTAGAGTCTAGACTATAGTAATAAAATCCAACTAGACTAAAGCATTAAGCAGTTCTCCCGAGACTAAATCTGTTTCTGCTGCTTTACCAGACTGTATAATTAATTTGACAATCTCTGGTAGCCAATTTAGTATGACATCATACCTAAAGTTAAATAAGGTCAAATCCTTTTACTTATTAAACTTACAGATAAGTTAACAGAAACAAATATTAATATAAACAATGGTGCATTGTGGACAATGGGTCTTCAGAAGGAATTAGGCAGAAAATAAATGATAATCTTTGAAAATTATAAGAGGCTTTCTACATAGAATACAGAGAAGTTCTGTCTCTTTCAGGTTTTAACCATGTAACACATATTTTGTTAAACATTAGGATGTACTTGGTTAAAAAGAGTTTGTACTATTCATACTCTGAAATCAAATCTCACCATAAGTTATTATAAAAGTCAGACTATATCAAAAATTGCAGACTACAATTTTTAGAAGAAACTTTGAATGTGGAAAGAGCTTTTGCAAATTAAAATAGTTTTGCATCCATTTAGAAGAATTGTTTCTGCTAACTCTTTCTATGCTGCTGACTGCAAGTAGAAAGGAAAGTTGAAAATACCCACTAATACCTTATAATCGCTAAAATGAGTGCAATTTTGTAACTCCATAGGACTCTGTACAGCAGCTTATATCACATTTAAAATTTCCTATCACAGCAATGTTATAGACCTGACATCTTACTGCGTAAACCCTCCTGTGTTTATTATATATTGATCACAAGAGCTTTTTTCTTACTGTAATACCTAGTTTGTCTGTATTATTTTGTATTTATCAATTTTGAAATGATCCAATCAGAATTATTACAGTTAACAGCTATTGTAGGAGCACAGCTAATTGACTGATTATGTGTCATTAAGTTGGTTCTATCTGTGCTCCATTAGAATTGTCTCTCAGCAGCCTGAGCATCAGAATTTTCATTTCATTACCTTCCAATATTAAAGCATATGTGTCAGGACTTCAAAAAGTTGTTCTACCTACTTATTTGGCTCCCATAGAGGCAAGAATAAACATTAGTAGGAATTATACAGTATTTCTTCTATATTCCAGGAAAATGATAGCCATGGGTAATAATTTACATTTACTGATTGAGCAGGAATGGTGACTTGGAATTTACTGTTTGTTTTTAAAGCTTCTGCATTTGCAGAAAAGTCTTCTCAGAAAAGAAGCAATCGGATTCATTTTTTTAATAAATGTACGGTGTGGTGTTCCTTTTATTTTTTCTAGCACAAACTGTTGACAGAACTTGCTGACATTCTCTACTTTCATGCTACCTCCATTCACGTAAGTCTACAAAGTTAATTTTCTGACCACTAACCCAGTCCTGACACTGGATTACAATCTTCAGTCATAGATAGTCAGAGTTACAATTTAAAATAAAGGAATAGTTTATAAATGCTATTTGCCTCTAATATATAATGAATAAATCAATGTATTTTAACATAAAATGAAATGCAGTGCTTTTTTGAACTAAAAACAAAAAACAAGTTATAGATATATGTAACATATACAGTTATAATATACATTATCTTTAAATGGTCAGCTATAATGTTATGTTTTAATGCTACCATTATCCAGTCATCTCAGGTAATCCATAGACTTCACATTGTAAAATATTTTGTCTTTTAATTGAAAAAAGCTTTATGCTACATTTTATATTTTGACTGCTTTAAAAATTCTTATTTCATGTAGATGTCCAGAAGTGTAATAGTCACTTGTTTCTTCACTGTGTTTGAAATACATGAATTAGGAATTACAACTATTTAGATACCCTATCACCGTGATGGCGAACCTATGGCACACGTGCCACAGGTGGCACACAGAGCCATTTGTGCCGGCACAGAAGCTGCAGACAAACTTACCTCACTGGGCATGTTTTTCTGAAAATACAAGAAGTGACAAAACGGGGCTAGTTTTCGGCCTGAAAAGCCTGCAGAAGCCTTCCTCAAGCTTTTGGGAGGCCAAAAAAGTTCTCAAACCAGCCGAAAATCAGCTGTGAGGTGCAGTACATGTAAGGGGACAGCAGGGGTGGGTGGGAATTAGATGTGCATGAGTAGGGGCATGCACATTTCCTTCTGGATGCTGGCACGCAAATGCGAGCATGCAAGCAAGCACACAATTTTTGGCACAGGAGCCCAAAAAGGTTAGCCACCACTGTCCTATCATAACTGATTTCTGTAATAGTATTCTGTTATGTTCACAAAAGATACATTCAATACAATTGTGAAATCAACATTTCTTTACATATAATTAGGATTTGAAACAATATGTGGCATTGTCAAAGCTTGTGGGCAAAATTAAATAATTGCATAAAATTAAATTGAAACCAATCCTTTGTAACAATACATAACAAATCACAGTGGATAACCTTCAACACAGTATAAAATGTATCTCAGTTGTGAAAATACATAGCTTAGTGCAAACTGTTTTGTTCTGCTTGAAATTGAAGACAAACATTGAATATATTATGCAACGAAGCTTAACATTTTGTAAATTATGCTAGCAAGCCAGGCAGTTCAATACCTCTCTTTTAAGTATGGATAGCTCAGTTGCAAATTGTGGCAGAGCCATTTATTTTCAAGTGCAGTGGAAAAATATATAAAGAATATTTTGCATACTCTTTAGACAAAAAAATATAAACCAAGAATGCCTAAATCTTTTTAATGTATCAAAAAGCTTATTATAATATTCTCTGAGGCATGTCATTAACAATACTTTTGCTATATAGCCACTACCATAAAGTAAGTTATCTTAGTAAGATAAAAAGTTACATCTTGTTTTTAGGCAGAAAAAAGTATGAAAATATATTTTGAAAGCAAAAATGAACATTTTCAGAAGAATTATAGGTCATGGCCCAAATCACACTGGCAATGCAAGTTTATCCAATACTTTTAATAAAACAATGCTCACTACCACAGCTAAGCAGAGTAGATATTCAGATAGTATATGAAAGACGAGTTATACAGATAATTTTGCTACTGAGTATGTGTTTTTCTCAAGTATCTATACCTGAGAAAGCTGCCTAATCAAATGAATTGTAAACAAATTAAAAAGGAAAAAAATAATGAAATGAAAACAAAGAAAACTAACACATTTTATTAGAATGAAGAAGATAGGTGAAAAATGATACATGTAGACTCATAATAAATATAATGTATTAATTATGGAAATCATCAAAACTGTTGAATTAATGACAGTAGAACTTGCTAATATTTTTATGATATTGATAAATGATATTCCATTGATAATTCAGGAATAATAAGCCACAAGTATTATTTTCCCATGAATAAATACCTAACAGCATATTATTCTACTGGTAAAACTATAAATATGAATAGTAGAATAATTGAAAATCATACACTTACATATATGTACACAGAAAAATACATACATACACAAAGAAAACTGTGACTTTCTCCAAATAATCTCTACAAGAAGAAATTTCTCTTGATTTGTAAATAGCAATATCAGGAAGTACATTGTTGTTTATTGTTCTTAATATATCTTCTGGCTAAACTCATAACAAGAGAAATAATACAGCATTACTTACAGTACTTTGATTTGAATGGTTGTTTAATAAATATACAACTAATTGTTCTGCAAAGTCAGACAGAACTTGTAGACATTTCTACAGCCCATATTGATTTGAAAGTATAAACATTATGTGAAATGTTATAAGCTACTTAATAAATAGACTTGCCTGGTATCAGGATCATTTCACATATGTACTGTCAGTTCAAATCTGCTTTCTTGAACATATTATTATCATTAATTAATATTATCAATCTCAAATAATACATACTTTTAGGATGGATACTTTTTACACAAGTTTTGCTAACTATCATTATCAATGTATTATAAATATAGTTTCCTTGCTATGCAGCCTTAACACATAGCACATATTTGTCTATATTGTAATCCATTTTTAAAAAATCAGTGTAACCCTTAATTGTTCATACTTGTTGGAAATGCATACTGATCAATATTTCATTTTTGGAGCTGAAGGAAAAACAACTGCATTTTTAATTGAAAGCTTAAAGATTATTTTGAAGCACAAACTTTACATCTGGTCTACTTTTATTCATTTTGGTACCACATGTTAATATGTTTCCCGTTTATAGACATTGATTATTTCATTTTGTCTCTAAAATGAAGAAATTGTAATTAATATATTCAGTTATTGTTAATATATAAAAATAAAGACTGAAAATATGAGATATAATGCTAGTAAAAATAACTGAATGTTTATGATGACAATCATATATACAGATACAAAACCTTAACAAGGGGTCCCATAGCATGTGCAAAAATTAACTAACATGTATGACTTACAGTTTCCCATAGATTCCCAAGAAATTAAAAACAGCAAAAGAAACACAAAACCAAACTATATGTTCTCAATAATCCACTAATCAGACTTGTAAAAAGTAAACATATTAGTGCTGGTGCATGTTCTCAAAAATAAATTAGAATCTGGGAACTACCTGAATGGGAATCAAAATATGCTATAACATCTGTCTTTTTCATAATTAAATCCCATACGTTTTAACATCTTGGGACTTGGAAAAATAATTTGAGTGTTGACAGCTGCACTTATAAGTAAATAACATGCACAACTTATTTTATCCAGTCCTATTGCACAATAGCAGTATAAAGTTTTGTTTCCACTTCATATGTTTTTACATTAATGTGTACATGACAGGGCTAAGTAAAAAAACCGCAGTGCAGCTACCACAACAAGTTTTACAAAATTCCTTTATGTAAAGGAATTAGTTCACCTTGATAAACATTATTTTAAGCTTGGCTAGTTCAGTTTAAAAGCATTTTGACATAATAGATTAATATGATAGGGTAGAACATAATTACTTTAATATACAGTATAGATATGTTGTGTTGTGCAATGATTCCCCATGAAGAATCAACGTATGATAGAATTTTGATTTATATGTAAACATATAAATTACTTCTGTGGATCTCTTACTTTGACTTTGTCCTTGTGGATCGCATACTGTATATTCACAACTATCAGCAAAACATGAAAAGTCAACATGCTTTTTTTTTAAAAAAAGAGATGCTTGATATGCACATAAGAGTATATATAGGAGAGATAATAAAGGTCCAGATTTCAGTTAAAAGAGTGGTGAACTTGCTTATATAAAGTAAAAAAGCAGCATGAACATCTGGCAATTTTCTCTCAAAATGAAGTTAAGTATGTCTTTATTTGACAGGAGAGGAGAGTTCAGATCCAGATCAGGTTTTGGACTACATTTTGGAGCAAATTACATTTAAGCTTCAAGTTCAGATTAGATAAGTGAAATTTTAAAAGTGAACCTTACACTGAAGAAAAGTTGCAACTTTATTTGTTCTCACATAATTCACTTTTACTTGGGACTTCTTTTGTCTAATGCTGGTAATATGAGACTGAAAAATGGATTACCTTCAATTTTAAATCCCTGTCAGAATGAAAACAGAATCAAATTTGAAAACAAAATTTGTTATGTTTGAAACTTAATTACAATACACCAATGAGTGAAAGTAACAGCGCAGCTAAAAGTTTGAGAACATAAAGAGGAAAAATCTGTTTACTTCATATTACGTAATATAATCATTCATGAGTAGCATTTTTAAATGCTAACGTTACTCTTTTTACAATTCTTTGTACTGGAGCTGTCAGGATGATGTCTTGCATTTCCGAATTTACCAAATACCAGTGTATCTAATGTTATACAACATGTACTCAAGATCTCCTAGTTTGAAGCTGCAATTAAATATGAGCATTCTTTATCCAACTCCTTGCTGTATGAAAAAAATACCAACAATATTATATGCACACCTGGTTATTCACAGCCACATTTTTTTTGTTATACTCACATTGCTACTTAGTCCCTTGTACATGGATACAGTAAAAAAGATATAATACACTTAAATCAATATACAGTTATTTAAAAATGATGAAATATAAAGTTAAAATTTATAGATTCTGGGACACCTGTGGAAAGCAATCTCAAAAAACAAAAACAAAATTTAATTTTAAATTAAATTATTATTTTTCAAATACAAGATTTAAAGGTAAAGAAAGAGAAACTAACACATTCTCTATCTATGACTTTTTTATATATAAAAGAGTCTTTGGGTTATCAAGGGATAACTCCTATACTGCAGATAGGTCTCAATAAAGGAAGGAATATCAGCTTATTATGAGAAGGCAAAATAGATACAGTGGCTTTTTAAGAATAACATAATGAGAAATAGCTGAGGAGGAATCTGAATTGGGAAGTTCATGGCTCACATTATAGTTCATAATGTTAGCAACTGACCTGTACTAAGACAAACCAAACTCAAGGCTAATCAGACTTCTTTATGATTTTCAAGATAATTTTTTCCAGTTTAATTATCAAAGTATAATACAAAACTCAGACAATGTCCAGAATATAATCTTGGATTTTCTTTGAGACTGCAGCTAAAACTAAAGTGGTTGTTGAAATGCTACCATATTATGAGCTCAATACAATGCTTAAAGCATAAAACTGAATGTATTTTGATCAAGTGCCTGATTCTCTATTTTTGTAAGAGGAAAGATGAACATGTAATTCTTTGGCATTTCATAAGAAAGTTTCTTTCACTTAAGTACTCCTTAAAAGTAAAAAAAAAGTAAACAAAGGGATACATTTCTGAGAAATCTATGGTGTCTAACTTGCAACACCTATTTGAAATATTTAATTTTAAGGATAAATTATCCATTAGCAATTGCAATTCAAGAAATATAGGAAAATACAATAGTACTGAAAAAATAATAGCAAAACCATATGAATTAGAATTTATATTATGCTTACACACCAAGATTTAAAAAACTCAATAATTCAAACACTACTACTGAAATGGAAAGAGATAAAATGAAAAGAAGTGGTGTTAGGATCATCCATAATTCTCCTCCAGCATATATCTTTTACTACAATTATTTAAACTTTCATTTCAAGGATTTTGAAGTTATGATTTTGGATTAAGTTCTATAGAAAGTATAGTAATACTGCTTAGAAAAGTGCCTCAGAAGTTGAAACAGAACTATGAAGGGCAAATGGATTCCTTAATATGGACAGACTTTATTATGCTTTCTATGTTCCAAATATCCACATTAGCCATCCTAAGTGACTGTTGTACAACTATGGCTCAGGAGCAGCCTGGCAGAGACTACAATTTGTTGCCCATAACTGACAGATTCTGTTGCATACCAATAGGAAAATGTCTCATGTGCTTTACTCTTTGTCTCATTTTACTGTCTCCTCTTTCCATAAAGCATGAATGGCACATGACATGGAAGAATATATGTAGGAAGGGTAGAAAGAAACTGGATTTCCACTTAAATGATTCTAAGTAGGTATAAGAGAAAAAAGGATGACTATTGCAAAGAGAAAAAGATTGGTTACCAAAGCAGCAAAGGAAACAGTGCAAACAATGAAGGAAGATTTCAAAAATGTTTCTAATAGGCATCCCTTGATTTATATACAGTAAATATAAAAGAGAGAAAAAATGAAACAATCAGACTTTCAACATTAGGTTATTACAGCCAATCTAAATAAAGTAGTTTTTAGTCTTTCATAGATACTTCCATTCTATTTCATGGTCTGGTCTGGTCAACCTGTTATGAGAAGTATATAGGAAATAAGAAAGGAAAGTACACCACTGAGACTGGAAAAACAATATAAAGTTTGAGTTAGGTGGTCAAATGACACTTTTCTTTTCAATATTTGAAGGTTCAATGGCCTTTGGGCTTGTGATGCAATTTTTAAATGGCAGGTCAATTTGATAATAAGATAGCATTTACTCATGATTTTATTGTAGTTGAGTAGTTTTGGCATGAACTATTCCACCTTCGATTACATAGGCTTCACAGAGCTGATTTTATCCAGCATGGTGTGAACTCTTTGCAGTGCAAAATCCAGTCTCAACTTGGCTGGGCAAAAGCCACTCAGTCCTATGGTGCTGGGCAAAGCTGGTGCTGGGCTTAGTGCTGCAAAAGTCTTTGTACTATGAGGTTGGGGCTTAGTTAAAGTTTGATGCTATTTGGAATACAGTGCTCTGATAACAGTAGCTTTTAACTTGGTCACCATTAGATTGTCCTAGTATAACATGTTCTATATGTACTGTTTTTGGGTGTAATCTAGAAGCTATAACTCTAAAGCAGGGGTGTCAAACTTGATTTCATTAAGGCCTGCATCAGGGTTGTGTTTGACCTTTGGGGGCCATGGTGGGTGTGGCCATGGTGGGCATGGCCAGCTCGATGTCACTAATATTGGGGGTGCATGTGGAGACCTGAGCCCTCTGCCAGCAAAAATGAGCTCCCAAGCTCTGTTTTTGGCTGAGATGGCCTCCAGCAACTCTCTGCCAGTGAAAACAGAGCTTGGGAAGGCTGCACACAGCCCTCCTGAGCTTCATTTTCACTGGCAGAGGCAGTGCAGACCAGTCCTTCACTGTTTCTAGGGCAGCCCCGTGGGCCAGATCTAAGCATCCCACAGGCAGAATCCGGCCCCTGGGCCTTGAGTTTGACACCCATGCTTTAAAGCTACAACTGGTATGGAATGTGGCAGCTAGATTCTGAAGTTTCTCTACTATAGTTGGTGTTATGTATGTAGGTTTGAATGTCATTGGTTTAGTTTGAATTGTTCTTGTAAAATGTCAAATAGGATTGGTTTAAAAAGTGTGGGAAAACCCTGCACTCTGATTGGCTGGCAACTACGGCTGCTGGCTATAAGTAGCAGCCATAGCCCAGCCAAGTCGGGTCCATTCGAGCTGTAGTCACTAATAAACTCTTCACTGAAGCTCTTCGCATCTGACTCTTCATGCAAACTTAACAGTTGGTATCTATCAACAATTCCTTACTGAAAAGAATTTGGTCAGGACTTCTAAACAGATATTCCTGCTGAAGATCATTCTTGTAAGGCTAATGACATAGGATCTGGTGACCAAATACTTCCACATTCTGGAATGTCCATCTTCTGGAACTATGGATAGCTGAAACCCTGCTTGTTGAACAATCAAATGAAATATAAATGGCTCCAACACAACAACTGAATACTGAATATGCAGTGGGAATTATTCAGCCTTTAAAACAGAAGTGTTTCATATATATACAGTATTGCCAGCACCCATAAAGTAATGTTCTATAAATGTACCTTTTCAAAGAACAAAGTTAAACTGAATTAAGTGAAAGAAAACACATATGGTAATATTTAGTAAATAGTGCAAGAAAAAGAATAAATCAATTTAGCATTATAAATAAAGCAGAAGTCAGCATTTTATTCATAAATATTTTGTCCATATCCTTGAAGATTGTGTGGAAATCCTTCCATTGTTATGATTCAGTGGTTTACTTAATATTTTGAATATTAGAGAAAGACAGAAAGCTACTGGTGAGACAGCTAAGCTGACAAATCAGATATTAAGCTCATTATTGCTTCATTTATGGTTGAGTTAATAGGTTTCACTGTGTAATATTGTGGCATAGTTACAGAGAAGCCTTTATGCAACAAAAAAAGCTGTGACTGCACATAGGAATGAACAAGATAATTGTAAGAGGCTTGGTAAAATTATAATTTTAAAGAACAATATTTAATAGAAATTACATATATGAAATGTTGTCATGCTCTTGCATATGCCAGCCACACAACACCATTTTATGAAAAATATATTAATGTAAAAAATACCATATATACTATGCTATTTTATCATTTTTCTTCTGCAGCATAGTAGAGTTCTAAAGAATAACCTTATAGAGAGATTGTATTTAGACATAGTCAGCTAATCGTTTGTTTATTGTGGGTATCTAAAACACTAATCTTATAACTGAGATAGTTGAGAAAATAGACAATGTGTATAGGGCTATGAGGAGTATCTTTCATTTGATTGTTTTTTATTATATTTTTGGAACAATATATGATTTTCTTGTTTATTCTAAACAAGAAAATTATATAAAATTATATATTTTCTTGTTTATTCTAAAGTAAAATAAAATTGTAGCAAAAGGAGACATGAAACAGAAATTTACCAGGATTTAACCCTTTGTTCCTGTCTATGGTTCTTGTATAAAGTTGCATTTAACAGCTGTTATTTACATTGTCCAAAAATGGTATATTGAAGTTAGGACTCCAATAGCATAGACCTAGAAATGGGTATCAAGAAACTTCACTAAATTTAACAAGGATTAAATTCTGTGAGAACAGATCCATGAGAACAACTTTGCATTCTCAATTGTTGATGCCTTGTTTGACTATTAATTTTCACAAGGAAAGTTTAGTCCAGATATTACATTATTATTTCCAATAAGCTTTACCTACAATTGTTGCTGTTTTTCCTATCAAGCAATATTAAGCATTAGGAAGAACAGTGTCATTTCTCTATATCCAAATATCTGTTCATGATATTTTACTGATATTATCTATTGATAAGCACAGTGAAGTACCCACAATGAATAGAATACATTATTACGGAGTCCCCAATTTTGTGGACCAGTACTGTCCATGGCCTGTTGGGAACCGGGCCGTGCAAACAGAGGCAAGCATGCAAAGCTTCATTTGCACATGCATGGGATCAAGGTTGCACATTGAAACCACCACCCCAATGCTGCCATTCCCACCAGTCCATGGAGCCAGAATGGTTGGGGACTATTGCTTTATTAGAATAGAGTAGAGTAGAGTAGAATATAGTACTGTATTTGGCCAAGTGTGATTAGAAACACTAAGAATTTGTTTCCAGTATAGATGCTCTCAGAATATACATAAAGCGACAGAATAATAATAACAACAACAGCAACATCAATAGAAGGGGGTATCAAGAAAGATAAGAAGCATAATGATAATGCTACAGCCATATAACATGAGTAAATGTACAGAGATATTAGACAATATTGTGAGTATTAGATGTTGAGTAGAGTGATGGGAAAAAAACTGGCCCTGTGTCTAATTGCTTTGGCATGCAATATCCTATAAGAGGTGTCCCAAAAGGGAGGAGTTGAAACAGTGCAGGATCTGAGGGATCTGTAAATATTTTCTCAGTCCTTCTGACCAGTTAAAAATACCAGTTTTCTTTGGAATGCAGGCTGGTTGCAATTGTTCTTTCTGTAGTCCTAACTACCCGTTGGAGTCTGTACCTGTCCTGTTTGATTGCTGTGCCAAATCAGACAGAACTGCTTTTTATTAAAAGGAGTTTTGAGGTTTTTTTTTACTAAAATAGCATGTTTAATGTACTAAATTTTCTGCCTTATTTTCCTGTGGAAGTAATTGGCATGAGCAGGAGTGCCTAGCTTTTATTATGTCCAGGTCTTGGAGATAAAATTTTCAGCAGAAGATTAACAAATTGATGCCAGTATTATACATACGGTTACCTACTGCAAAGTATAAGAGCTTTATGGTACCTATGACATGATTATTGGTTTAATACCATCTTTGTGTTTTGTATTCAATGTATCTACCATTTGATCTAGGTATAAAAAACCTGAAATAGTCCTTCTGTCCAGGATAATTTTATTAATAAACCATGTTTGGCCATGGTAACAATTGAAATCTAAACTACTTGGAAAGAATCACTTTCTTACCTTTGCTTAGAAAGAACAATCTTACATTTTAATATACAGTACACAGCTACAACTTACATATTATAATGCTGTTCCTCAGGTTTTTCAGAAGAGAAAAGCTTTAGTCCAATTACATTACAAAAGGGAGTTATTTAACTCACTGAATTTCCCAAATGACTCTCAGGAGAAATGATCATATGGCACTTGAAAATACACCAAGTTCTCCTGGCAATTTCAGTTGCATTAATATCCTCTCTCACATGCTGTCCTGAAACACTTGTGTGGTCCTGCTGTGGGCAATTAAAAGTTGCCATGTTTTACCTTAGAGATTCATGTGTTTTAGTAATAATAATGAAATATATTTATTTATACAATAACCCTGAATATGCACTTTACATTTAAGCATAAAATAAATTTTAAACAAATACAGGTATCCGTTTACTCATCTTATTGATAATAAAAACATATGTATTTGAAAATACATAACTAGTAGAATAGAAAGAAAGCGATCTTTATTAATCAAAATCCAAATAATTTTTCTAGAGCTAACACTAACTGACCAGTACTAGCCAAAGAACTGTTTTCTACATAAAATAGATTATGGAATAAATGTGTGCAGATATCATTCCATCAATTAAAATTTATGCAACCCCAACATGTCATGCACAAAATTAGAAAAAAGGCACTTCTCTACTTGAAGCCAGTGAAAAAACGTTGCGCACCAGTTATCAAGAATGGTATATGTATAAGATTTGATTTTGTTATTAGACCCCAAATGTGTCATTACTTCATGTTTTTCACTTGAGCATTGGTTTGTTTCACAGTATAAATTTAATCCGTGGGACTTCAGCAGCTTTTAGCTATGATATATGCACAATATATATTTATGCTGCTATTAAACACAGAATGAGAACTCAATTTTAGACCTAATTAAAATAACTAACTTTAATCACTGAGGCATTGATTTTGATAGTTCTCTCTTAAGTGTGTTTTTTCTCCACATGTTAGGCAAACATACATTTTTTTGCTGGCGGCAATGGTGCTATTGACAGGGTTTTTTTGTATATGAGTTTATAAACTGTGACTGCAGAATATGTATATGAACATACAAATTTTCCATCAGCGACAAGTGAAGCAGTGGGTATAAGAGTCCAATGGAGCAGAAACAGTTATAGCAATAACAGAATACTATTATATGGATCCTCTGAGTCAGGTTGCTGTACCTCCTTTCTCAATTCTTCTGCCATGTCAGCTTTGCTTCACTATCAACTACATTTGAGTATCCTTTTATCCTAACTTGTGAGAACTATTGCATAGTTTAATAGCATTTATTTATTTATTGGCTATCTATTCAGGCTTGAAAAAAACCTTTGCTCTATACTGCTTCAGTGATTCCAGAAAATGACATATGTTTAGGAAGTAGAAGCATATGTAAGTTTTGGACAAAAGCCTTTTAAATAAATATAAATATATATAAATATGTGTGTGTGTACACACAAACACACACATATTAAAATAAAGAATATTAAATATATTCTTAAAAAGAATATATACTGTTGACAAACCTATTTGTTTACTACAATTTAGTAAACTAACCCTGCTAGCAATAGTTATGCATATTAGTGAAAAGTTTCTTCTCAATTTATTTATTGTAAATAGACAAAAATATGCATGATGGGAACCTTAATAATAAATTTATCATTTCTGTAATCCTTAAGACAACTAAATATTTCTCAGTTTCTTTTGGATAAAGAGCAACATCTAATAGAGATCTTCGCTCCTCTACTTTTACAATTCTTAGATCCACAAAACTAGGTTTCTGATTCACCAAATCCTCATTATGCCTTTGTGTATAGATTCTTAGCTACTGTTCATAGTTTCTTCCTTCCTCTTTCTTTTTCATTCATTTATCAAATTCTATTTACTGCTACATTGATCATCCTTCACAGCCCATTTCAGTAACAGCATGTTTTTCTTCTGATAGAGACATGGATAACAAGTCTAGGAGAATCTCTAGCTAGTTGACATTCTTTATTACATTAAGTTTAACTAATAAGAAACCATTTAATCACACTTTTTTAAAAAAATGATCCCCTCATATATGAAAGATATAAAGTTCAGAATTATGAGCTGAAGTCCAATATAACTGAGATGTATTAGACTCTGGCAGGTTCTTAATTCATACAATATAAATTAATTTTGTATATTTCAAGAAAAATAAAAGAGCCTATCAAAATCTAATTCTGTTAATTAAACTTGTAGAGTAAAATTTTGAAAATTAACTATATTTCCAAATAAGCTAACTATTTTTTCATAAATTTATGAAAAACATTCTCACTGATCCAGGTCAGTGCAAGTTTCTTTTACACACACACACACACACACACACACACACACACACAGAGAGAGTATATATATTCTGGACATTAGAATAAAATAAAATGCTTAAATGCTTGTAGAAGACAGGCATGCACTCTGGAGATGACTTGTCAGAAGTGCAGAAGGTTGTACTTCCAGGCAGGACAGATATAAAGGATAAATCTGTAGAATCTTGAAACATTTAACTGTCTGACCTGTTGACCTGATGCCATGCATAAACTTTCCTGCCTGGGGCAGGAGTAATCAGCCTGGGGGGTTAGGTCTCAATCTTCTATCTGATGTCACATGTGTTCCTCTGACAGTATTATTTTGCATCCATTTCAGAAGTTAGAGTCAACGAATTCAAATTTTCTCCTCAATGAAGCTAAGTGACAGGCACTTCATAATTTAATTTTGCATAATTACCCCAGATAAGGCAATAAAATAAAAATAAGCACAATCTGAATGTATTAATAAAAATGCTTACCAGTCAATTAGTGTAAATCATTAAATCAGATTGAAATTTTATAGGCGACCTATAAGAAAAAAATAAATAAATGTAACTGTATGGAAATCACAAAGCAACAGAACTATCACTGCAAATATTATTCACAATAAGATTTTATACAATTTATTTAAATATTTGATTGTTACTTATTACATCTGTTTCATAACCAAGATGTCATATCTTACAGAAAAATAAATAGTATTCTAATTGATAACTTTGTTGAGAAACAGTGTACTGAAATTAACTTTACAAGCAAGTTTTGGCCAAGTATTTTGCAAATGATTTGCAAAGACATGATATGGAGGTATGAGGAAAACCTTCACTTACTGAGATTTTTTTTCTCACACTTTTTCTCAACATATTTCAAAGGAAGAGACACTGTAGCCTCCTGGCCATTGCTAATGTATTGCTTGTATTTTGAGTTGAAATTATCCACTAGGGTGCTGCATTGAAGTTGCCCAAGCTATTTTGACACAGCAACCAGATGCTCCAATTTTGCTTGACTGACTCTAAGCTGAGCCAGAATGCCTTAAAGCAACATTGAAAAGGGTAGAGATCCATGAACAATTAAAGCACTCTGGTGTCAAAAGAAGTGTTTCTAACAGCTAGTACTGGTACTGAAATGGCTCAGGTGCCCTTTGTCCGACACTCTGCAAGTTAAGATTTAATGCACCAGACAGATAATTTATTTCATGAAAGAGTGATCTCTGTTTCATAACCACCGAATGCAATGTAGGAGAGTGTCTTGTAATATAAACCAATAAGGCATCATTTATTTCTTTTGTATGGTACTCAGGGAACTAATAAAAGGGAAAATATTAGTTTGTATTTATCTGCTTCTTTAAGACAACGTCTATCTATCTATATATTCAACCTTAAAAACAGAAATACTGGTTTCAAAAAGAAATTTTTGCTATTCCTTATGAGGGACTGGATTTAATTCCTTTTTATAATTACTATATGAAAGATATATTTGACAATAATAAAACATAACATCTTAAACTGTAAGCTCTCCTATAATCTTGAATTTTAACTGATTTTGCATCTTAATATAATTTTATATTTGGTTTAATAAGTTTTTATATTTTACTTGTATTCTGTTCAGAGCCCCTCTATGAGAGAGAAAAGTGGTTTCTAATTTTGATATAGTTTAATAAGAATAAACCATAAAGAAAAACATAATAAAGTAGACAAGTTAATTTTTATCTTTTCCCTATTTGAATCATTGTAAAATGGAATTGTTTTATTAATTTTATTATTTGGTTTCTCCTATGTCATTTGGTCCATTTATAGATTTGGAGTTTTTTTTAAATTAAACTGTTTTTGTATTATGATATTCTTGCAGCATTTATATTCATATAAGTAATTTATTTAAGACTAATTGTTAAAAGGATGAAAAAAATCTTTCAAAACAAATCATTCATCAATATCTTAAAATGTCATGTCTTTAAATGCTTCTTAAATACAGGGAATGAAGGTGCAGTTCTTACATTTTGAAGGAGGAATGTTTTATAGGAGAGAAGTTGAAGATTGTAATATTCTCACATGTTATATCCTCTTGATAATATTATCAATTACTCTCTTAACAGATTAAAAGATCATTTGAAGAAAATAATCTTCAAAACTATTTACTATTTAAAAAACCTTTAGTGATGAAGTGATGAAACTAGGCAAGACAAAAGGATTTTTTTGACTGTCTTTGTTTAAATACCTGAATCCAGTTGGATGTAGGTAACTATTGCTATAATCATATGTTGAACTATGGATTCACAACTTCTCATGATTGGCAATGCTTGCTAGAGTTTATAGGAATGAAGTTCAAAATATTTCTTTGCTTTGGGATAAAAGATTGATATTTATTTATTCTTAATATATTAATTAGTAATATTTAATATCAGTTTTAATATATTCATTTATTATTAATATAATTTATATTGCATTTATTTTTATAACTTTTTCATTCAAGAATAAATTGGTAGTTGTTAAAAAGACAGAAACATACATTCATTTAAATGATGATATATACTGGTATATACTGTACATCCACAGTTACCTTTGTGGCATACATATTTCATATATTCACAGAACTCAACAAGAAACTTGACAAGATTTCAGCATCTTAGCAATTGTGAAGTGAAGTTTAAATCAGTAAGAAATAATCTATTTGAAAACTGTATTGTACCAATGTGCCGGCATGAAATTGGCACCAAAGAATGAGACTGTGAGAACTCATGATTCTCCCAGCCTGCCAAACAAGCCTTGGAACAGGATTATTTGGTGGTATTAAAGGCTTTGTGTTGCAGTGAATCCAATCAACACTGCTATCATTTAGCAGATGGAAACCATATACTTTGTCAATATGTCTCTTAATGTAGGAGGTGTTACCCAGGTATCAGAGAAAGAGTGGCTGTAAACAGAGCATCTGAGGTTATCAATGTCTACTTGTTGCTTATACCCTTAAACAATGCTGGTACAATGTTTTATTGAAAGGAAATGGCAGTTGCACATCAAAGCCAGTTTCTCATGTTTATTTGCTAAAGAATAAAAAGTAAAAGAAAATTATAATTATTTCTTGTAAACTCAAAGAATTCAAGAAACAATAAAATATAGTTAATATGAAAAACAAAGGGACTTAAGAATTATAAACTGAAATAGTGAGTGCTATTTTATACCACATTGATGCCTAAAAGGGTATACTAATTTATATAAAAGATCAAAGTAAGTAAGTTGTTTCTGGGTTATTGGCCTCTTAATCTTGTATATTAATTCAGGTAATGTACCACTACCACTCTCTTCTATTTAATTATTTTTATTTATGTACCATTAAGCTCAGTTTTCATTACTTTTATTGTAGAAAGTGGATGAGTACATTGTATTGGTGCAGCACTGTCATCTCATTTGCAATCCTCAAAAGACCCCTTTTCGTCCCCGAGAAATCAAATGACATTCTTTAGCAACCTTCTTTTTTATTTCTTTAATTAGAAGTTTTCAAGGACCTCCTTCTTGAACTCTCAACATTTTAATACACTTCTGCCTCACTAACTCGGGTGATTGTTTCAGAGTTTGTGCAGCATACATTCCTGATCTGCAAGAAAGCTGTTTTCTTCGAGGCTTTTCATATTCTGCCCTAATCCCTTGATAATTGCAAAGGCTGTCTCTGCAACAATAAGCAAGTCTGAAAGGAATTTCATAGCTGTGTTTCTCAGAGAAAAACTCTACTTGAACATCTCAGCTAAATTTTCTTCCCAGGAGTCGTGGACACAGAATACAAGGCTGAGAAATGCCAAAATAAAGACAAAGGTTGTTAAACTTGGGTTATAACAAAATACTGGTTATCAGGACTGAGGAAAGCAGTGCCTTCTGATGGAAGCATCAGGTTAATATGGCAGAACTTCAAAACATTAATTTAATGACAGGCGGCTTATGAAATTTCCTCTTGGGAATATTTTCATGGTTCTTTTGTAACTCCAGAGGTTAATTACTTTTAGACTGGCATATATAGATCTGCCTCTTTCTTCTCAATAAATACACCAATAGTCAGCTGTGTTACTATAGAAGTGACCTGGATATTGAGTTTGTTTGGTGCAGTTACATAAATCATAATAATTTATACATAACCACTGAATTGTAAAAATATGTATGGTTATATAGATGGATACAAAACAACACAAAATTACAAAAATATTAAAATAGGGCAATACAACAATTAATAAAACAGACAGAAAACCAAAAACGTATATAAAAACTGCGTTTCCAACATTGAAAGGCCACTTACAATTTCAAAATCCATTGGTTACAATCTAAAATGCCTCAGACAAGAAAACGTTAGCTGATAATTCAGGGATAGCCCTAACCATAAACAAGTTAGCAATTGTCCTTTGTTACTCAATGATGTCAGATAGAACAGAATTCCTAAATTCCTCAGAGAACATGTTGAAACTTCATTTGATATCTCTGTGTATATGGAAAATAAAATATCTCCTCATTTTCCAGAAAGGACAATATAATTTTTTAATCAAAAATTCTTTTAAATTATTATTTCAGATGCAAGAAGCGTTTTTATTATTTATTTGTTTATTTGTTTATTTATGGAATTGGTATAGCTGCTCATCTCACTGAAAGCAACTCTGGGCAATGTAAAATAATAGATAGTACAACAAATATAAAAACACTGTATTAAAATATAACTATTATAAAAAGTAGTACACATACCCTGGGCAAAAAGTAGATAAAAATAGCTACCACAGCCATCTAAACATGCCTCCTGTTTCCTGACAGACCCAGGCTGAATTTAAAATTTAATATTTGGAACAAAAACATGCAAAATACAAAACACAGTGATCCCTTTGGTTTATGGTAAAGTTTACATCCTAGAATAGTTCTTAAAGTCTTGTGCCAATTTGATACAATGTATGTATGTATGTATGTATGTATGTATGTATGTATGTATGTATGTAGGCACAAGGAGGCTCTGAGTTCCAGTCCTTAGGTACAAAGCCATCTGGGTGACTGCAGGCCAGTCACTTTCTCTCAGCCCTTGGAAGGAAACAAGATTTTTCACTTCTTGCCAAGAAAACTGCAGCGATTTGTCTAGGTAGTCTCTGAGAACTGGAAATAACTGAAAGGAAAAAAAGCAAAACAAAAGCTTCTCTAAACCTAATATTTTCTAGTTATTGCAAACCTAAAACATCTTAGGCAGTGTGTTATTGTAGAAGGCTTCGTTTGCCTCACTGTCATTCTATCTGCAAGGCAATTGTGGGTTTGCCAATTTGCTATTACCTTAAAAATTAATGTTTCTGTATTCCCTTTTTTTATAAATTACTACATAAGAAATTGATTATCTCAATAAAAATGAAACATTGCTCAAAAGACATTTAATACTACACATTTTAATAAATCAACTATAATTTCACCTCAGTTATTTATTTGATTTATAAGCTGCACAACAAGCGTCTCTAAGTGACTACATCATAAAACAGTGTTGTATATGTTTGAATTCAACCAATCCTGCCTAACAAGATGAGTTCAATTTTTAATTCTGGAATTTGACCAGCGTAAGAAAAAGGTTTCTGCAACCTCTGGGACTGTATTCAAGGTGAGAGGGGAAAAGGTCATGTTTCCTTAATTGTATTCAGCTGTGTTATTAGTTATATGCTAACTATACATGTACATAAAGAACCACTTTAGTTATACCAGAGAAATTGTTTCCAACCGAAGCAACTAATTAGGGATCTGCAGGATGCAGGATAAAATAACATATGGATTGTCAAATAATGCCTTCTGTAGTGTCCATTTGCTTTTCTTAATTTGCTGTGCACTTGTAAAACAGGATGCTGAAGCTTTGAAGTAGGGGAGACTAAGGGAAATATAGAATTGCTACTACAGTACACATTTCCAAACAGCAGGAAGTTTGGTACTGTCAGACTGATCAGGATTTTATTCTTTATATGTAAAAACTTCTACCTCTACAGCAAAAGGTCAAGCATCCATCTATATAATAATTTTTACCAATTTAATCTGAAGAAAAGACTTAATGGAAATCAATCACTGGACATTTTAAACTTGAATCACAAAATGTAGTTTTGAAAGTAGAGCAGTCTTATACTTATATATCCTATCTAAGCAGCAGAATTTGCCCATAATATAATAGGCAGGTCTAATAAACTTGCAAAATAAAAGTATCAGCAACATACATGTGTTATCTCTCATTATATAAAAGAATGCATGTGTAAATATCCCACACAATAAATGAGATAAATCAGTAATATATTTAAATCTGATAGGGTTATAATTATTGCTTATTCAAAGGTATGATTCTAACTCAATTATTAAATAGAATATTTTGCACATATCATCTGCTCTGGCTCTTATAGACTGTAACATGTAAGTAGGAACATGGCACTAATAATTCCCATGCCTTAAATTTGGGTTTGATTTAAAATGTAGAATTTCATTGTTCCTACATGAGATGGCTTTATTGAAATAATTGTAGAATTTAATATGCCTATGATACTGTGGCAATCTCTCGGTAGTACCATTAATAAAATTCTGTAATTATTCAGATTAGTAAATTACATGAATGCATTTTGAGAATCTAGCAAATGAGTCTGATATATGACATTTATAATAATTTTAACATATTAAGACATATCATTGATAACAAGTCATTTAAATTCATGGAAAATACATCAATACAAACTTGTCATGAGGCTACAGCACTTCAATTTATATGATTGAAAGTATCTTCTAATTTACTCAGTATTTTCAAATGTCAATAATTATATTTAAGGAAAAATGATAAGCCATAATGTAAAGCAGAAAAGCACTTGTTTACACAACTGTATCTACTCAAGAGATCATCAGTTAGTATTTAACACAGTGATGATTAATGATTAATTATGGGGAATATTTTGTTCCATATCCTTTAATTCATGTATTACATAAGTGTTCCAGTGTTTACTCTTTACAACATATATCTTACAAGTTTTGGATCATCCTGATCCTATGGACCTTCCATAACACCCTGAAGAACTGGCTTTTATCCTTGGTCAGGGTCTAGGACGAGCCTGTCTATAATGGTGGAATCCTATGATTGTAGTTTGGGCTTGATTATGTTTTTCCTCTGTTAGTGTTTTCTGACATGTCTTTTTGTTTATAATCCTATGCTAGTAACCTAAAGGTGTAATTTGAGATCTGAATAGCCATATAAATTATTTTCTTAATTTATATGGGCACCCAGCTCTCAAATTACAATTATGAGTTAAAAAAAACCATCTTAAATAAAGATTTGGATGCTGTACAAGAGACAGTATAATGGAATTTATTTCAGCAAGTACATGTTCCTCATGAGCAGGACACTGATTTTATAGAATTTCAGTTGTGGGAAAAAATGTAACCAATTGAGTTATAATTTCCTTTTAAACCACTGTTATTTAAACTTTACGATCTTTGTGAGTTGAAGTCCACATATCTTAAAGTAGCCAATTTTGAAAACACTGGTTCAATCCAGTAATGATGTGCTGAGAGAACTTTTTATGTCCCATTCCCTGTTCACAGTTAAGTTCTGGAACAATGCATATAATTTTTACAATTACAACCATTGCCATGTTCTTTTTTCCACATTTGCCAGCTGAGAAAGGTTAAGGAAATTTTACCAAAACTGCCACTCAGCTTTGTGGTACTTTCTCAGCTTTTACCATCTGGAAAGACAAAGGTAGTAGTAGGAATAAAGGTATTCATAATAAGAAACAAATGAAGGGCGTGAACACAGCAATATAAAATGCCATGAGTATCATGAACCTAAGCTAAAATCTCTCAGCAAAAAATTGTTTCCAGCCTTCTATAATTACAAAATTTCAAAAAAAAAGGGTTTTGTAACTTCATTCATTTCCTTTTTTTATTTTTAATTAAGCAATGGAACACCATATATCTCAATAATGTGCATAGGATGGCCACAGGATTATGTGTTTAAAATTTCTACTGTCCTTTCTCTCTCCCCCTCCCCCTCCCTCTCTCCCCCCTCCCCCCCTCTCTCTCTCTCTCTCTCTCTCTATATATATATATATATATATATATATATAATATCAGAACAAAGACTTCAAAATCTGTTTTAGAATTACTGAGGCGCAAGATAAAACCAGGAAAGTTCACCCGGCCATGTATATTTTACTGCAAACATGTCATTTTAGACATCTTTCAAAGCTGTATGTGAATATGAATATCAATCCTACTGAGGTATTCTTTGAAACTTCTCATTGACATATTCATGTAATGTAAAATCAATCACAAACTAAAGGAGCATTTTATGGTGGAAAGGAATAGAAAATATTCCCACCAAAAAACTCCTTCACTTTCATGGTTTAATTTGTACAAAAAATTCAGTGCAATCTACTACTTCTTTTTACAAAATTTGAATATCCAACCATATATGGTTTTTTTGTTTGTTCTATAGAAAGAAGTAGTCATTACTGGAAAATGTCCCAATAAAAGTATATGGAACAAATCTTTATAAAAGATAAGAAATATAAAACAATATATATTCTATAGATATAACTTATGAAAGGCTCAAAATGGAATAGTACTATTAATATTGTATTCTATATTTCAAATTCAACATTATCCATTTGTGTGGGACATTTGCCAATTTTCTCATAGTTCTAATATGTGTAGATGATTCTTGTCTTATATGCAGACAGTGCATAATATGGATATGTTTCTGTGTCTATGGATTTGATTTGGGAAGAGATATAGTAAAGAATATGCCAAAACTGAAATCCTACATGCACTTTTGATTGCAATTATGATTGGAATTATGTGCTACAGGAAGTTTTCCATTTGATCAATATGTTTATTCCACAGTTGGAATATTAAGCCTTTCATGACTGTATTGCTCAGATAAACTTTTCTTTTTTTCTTTTTATTATCTGAAGTACAGGATAGAGATAATAAAAGCAGAAACTGCAATTGCATTTGCTCTTTAAAGTAATGTAAAATTCATTATAACACCATATAATTAAAAAAAATGAGAAACAATTTCTAAAAGTAATTGCAAAATGCAACACATACATGCCTAAGGTATGATATATAAAAAAATTGACAACAATAATGCAATCACAAAAATGTAACCAGGTGTTTTGTTTTAATAAAAAAAGCATCTTGGTGTCTAGTGAAGTATATGAAGCAATATTTAAATGTAAAGTTCAATAAAATAAAATCCTGATAGTATAGAACCTAATAAGAGAAAAGCCTCTGGAATTATTATTTTGAAACTTGGTAAAACTAGATGAGTGAGTTAAGGATTTTTTTCCCAAAGAATAAAGAAGTTTTAAAAACGTTTTCGTATATGTCATTTTTTTAAAAAAAAATAGTTCTATTGTTCTGTTTAGGAACTTTTAAAATTCCTTTTAAGAGATCTTTAAGTCATGTGTGGGAATAAAATAAACTGTTAACTTGTTAACTAGATTGCATCAAGCTCAAATAGCTATGCATAAATGATGCAAAGGCTTTGTTCATTTTATATTCTGTGCAGGTATGGCATTAAAAGTGTAGATTAATTAATAATTAACCTTGTAGTTTATGATATCAAAGTTTATCAAACTTAACTTTCTTTAACATTTACTACTGTATCAGATTCAGCAATATTTTGACAGCCTAAAATTACACTATTGTGACCTTGACATTAGTATTCAACAGCATTGATAGAAGAATGACAGCTTCTCCATCGTAGTGGGTGATTTTGCAAGCTTTTACCTTCATGACTATGGAGTTTCTGTCAAACGGGCTTCCAGCTGAATGATCGCATTCTTTTGAATTATGAAGTGGCTGCAAACTGTGCTAATTGGGTCCATACTGATGTCACTCATAAAGATTAAAGAGCCTTAATAGTCTTAAAAGTTATATGTGTCTAATTTTAAGACAATATCTATAGTTTTCAATCCAATTAAACATAGCTAATTAAGTTTAAACCTATTCTCAAAGCTTAACATTTCTATTTTTGCATTAAAAAAACAAAAGATAAATAATATGCATGCATCTTTTTTCTCTTTCTCTTTCTCTTTCTCTCAATTTCAAATAGTGTGGACATCTAGGTTTGCAGTTTTACTTTAGATTAGCCATTCAGTCTCAGCTTGGACTGGGAAATAAAAAAAACTATTTTCCAACTTGTACTAGACCAGACTGGTAAATAAAAGGGAATAACCATCAATTATGAGGCCATTGTCATTCATTCAAGTGATTTGGAGTAATAAATACGTTTAAAGCAATTAGTCCCTTTTAATAATTTAAACAATACAGCCAAAAGACGAACATAGGGAGATGCAAGCATTTGGTATTGACTCATCAGTACCTACATTACAATAACACGGTTAAAATCACCCTCAGATATAAGATCTAGCAAGAACATTAATTAATTAAGCCTATTACATATGCAGGAAAGCAACCAATGGCAAGCCTTACACTCATGGGAGGCGTAGATTGACATAAAGCTGTTTTTGCACACACAAGGGGGGGGCTTCAAATGGTTAATGGCAACCACCTTATCAATCCACAGGAAACGAGAGTGGGTGGCATAGTAGAACTTTAAATGCAGAGTTTTGGTCCACCTGGTGACCCGTAGATAGTAAGTGTCTCGCAATGGCCAAAGAAGGCCATGATTTGCTGTTGTTTTTGGATTACTCAAGGCTGTTTGGGCCCATTTTGGAAGATGCTCCTTTATTCTGAAAGCCAAAACCTATCAGTTCTGCTGACATAATTTTTTCTGCAATTGTTTTCTTTTATCTGACATTGTTTTGGTATCATTTCTTACTCCTGTCCCTCAAGGCCATCACCTTTTCCAACTACAGTCAGATACCTAGTTTGAGTAAAAAGTCAGGGTAATATATTTCATCAGCAGTGTTGGAAAGTTGTTACTCTGTCACTTTCTCTTAAAAGGAAAGATGGGAGTATGGAGAGTAGTTGTCCAAATTCCCTAGATACACATATGGTCCTTTAGAAGGAAACATATCACAGCCTCCTTCAAGGAGAAGACACAATTTCCTAAAAAATGTTCCTTTAAGGCCAGCATCAGCAAATACAATCCCAATCCATCATCATCTTCTCTTTCCTTCTGCAGTCAGCTAGACTGTTGTTGCCCTCACCTAGCTCCAATAAAAGGAAATAATTTGCAATATGAAACACTGACAACTTATGAAATTCTGTGCCGCCCCTCAAAATATCCTACATTATAACCACAATGTATGTGTGTGCAGTGTGTGCAGTGATGTGTGCAGTGATGTGTGTGTGTGCAGGGATTCAAAAATTTTTGCTACAGGTTCTGTGGTCGTGGTTTGTTGGGTGTGGCTTATTGATCATGTGACTGGGTGGGTGTGGCTTGTTGGTCATGTGATTGGGTGGGCATGGCCAAGTCGATGTCTCACAGCAGCACAGCACTCTGCCACAAATTTCAACCTTAACCCTAACCCTAACCCTGTAAAAATGAGATGTAAAGAATGGCTGATATCTGTACAATTAATTAATAATTGAAAAACAAACACTTACAATGGAACAACAATTATCAACCAAGGGGATTTGTTACTTTGTGCCAGTATTGCCACAAAAATCTTTCCTAGCTAACACTACCTTACATTAGCCCAGGGCTTACCTGGACCAACAGTCCCTAATGGAATGAAAGCTATAGCAGAGAGAAAGAAGCCAGGATTGAGGGGAGGCCATTTTTAGTCACCTAAGCTTTTTAGACTTTTCATCTTAAAAATGTACAGAAGCTTTTCTTCAGCATTCCATGAGGCAGCACTGTTCTGTGGGAACAGGAGCCTTGGTGGTGCAGGCTGTTAAATGCCTAGCACTTAAGTTCCTGCTGCCTGCAATTAGTGCAGGCTCGAATCCCACCAGGCTCAAGGTTGACTCAGCCTTCCATCCTCTCAGGGTAGGTAAATTGAGGACCCAAGATTGTTGGGGGCAATAAGCGGACTTTGTAAAAATGCCGCTTTGGGGGGGGGCAAAAAAGCCCTAGTAATAAGCAGGCATATACAATAGAATGAAGGCTATTGCTGAGCGCATTGGGTTGTATCCCAAAAATTGTAAGCCACCCTGAATCTTCAGAGAAGGGCAGCATATAAATGTAATTTTAAAAAAAAACTTGGAAGGACAGTGCCAGGAACCTCACAGCACCAGAAAACTCAGAAAACAGTGCCAAGAAACTCAAGCCAGCCCTTCCTCCCTTAGGAAAACAAAAAATCATCAGCTGAAAGAAAAAATGCAGAGCAGACAGACCTGACAATAGAAACAATTAAGTGGAGAAACATTAAGATAAGGAGATTCAGCCTAAAAATAACTCAGTTAACCCATTAAGGCAGGAAGACAGGATCCAGGGCAATCACTTTAACTAGAGGCACACAAATAAACCCATCAACCTGTAGGAGTTTCAAAGGGAAATTAACAGTTAAGCCTAAAAGGCTCAGATTCACACTTCCAATCTGCTTGCAACCCAAGACCCAACTGTGTCACACCAGCTTTTTGCCTTCCTTCATTAAAGAATCCCACTGGTGTGGTAAATTTTTAAGAGAGCAGGAAATGGGGTCCACTGTCTAACAAAATGGGGATTGGGAACACACAAAACACACAAAATCTCACAAAATAGAAAAGCAACAGTATAAAATTTGCTTGCAAGCAAAGCAAGCTCACAAAATTACACAACACCATCAAGGTATGAAAACAATCACAGAATGTACATCTGCCACAAATTTCAAAATATAAAAGCATAATGTCACATAAAATTTGCTTGCAAGCAAACTTATAACATAAAATTTGCTTGCAAGCAAACTCACAAAATTACACAACACCAGCAAGGTATGAAAACAATCACAGAAACAACACAACATCTCACAGCAGCACAGCACTCAGCCACAACTTTCAAAATATAAAAGCATAATATCACATAAAATTTTGTTGCAAGCAAACTCACAAAATTAACTCACAACACACCATGTATGTAAATATTGAATTTTTAATAAAAAAAAACTATACCCAAAATCAGGCGAAGCAGGCAGGCAGATTGAGTTGCTCGCAGAATCACAGAGTCACAGATCTACCTTTCTGTAATCTGCTGCCTGCAATCTGCACTGAAAAATAGAAGCTTCAGTTCTTGGAGTCTGGGAAAGGAAGGCAACATTCCAGCCATTCAGCTCTGCTCCCTGGCCACTTCTTCTCCTTGTAGCACTGAGTTGAGCTCTTGGTTTCTGAAATCCAACACTGAGCACTCAGAGCCCATCTCTGTGCTTTTTTTTTAGTTCAGCTGAGGTCTGGTTCCGAGAACCAGTAGGAATGAGGTGAGAGGTAAGAGGGGGGGAGGGGGGGGCTAGTCAAAATTTTCCCTACCAGTTCTTTGAACCAGTCAAAATTTTCCCTAGAGGTTCTTCCAAATTCCCTTCCAACCCCCTAAATACCATCCCTAACTCGGCCTCAGGGAAGCGTCTTGCGCAAAGCAGTACAACTTCGAGGGGGAGATCAGCTGTGCCACGAAATTTAGATTAGCTAGAAAGCTAATCTATCTAATTTTCTACTTTCTAGCTAATCTAAATCACGGCACATTCTACCGGTTCAGCTGAATTGTAGCATTTTTTACTACCAGTTTGCCCGAACTGGGCCAAACCAGTAGAATACCACCACTGTGTATGTGTTATATTTGTTAGTGTTTTCTAGATTTGTAATCTCAGAATAAGCTGTGTTAGTGAAGGAGACCAAGAACAACAAAAAGGAAAGAATAGACATGTTCAAAATAAAAGGAAGAACATGGCGGATAGAGAAAGGAGATCAAGTGGAATGAATAGAAAAGGAATTCTTACTTTATCATTCTTTCACATTCTTCTGTCTTTGGAGTCCAGTCCAGTTTAGCAAATCTAAGAGCAGCCTGGTCATATCTAAGGGCAGTCCTTAACTCAGACATTCTTATTTTATATTTATTTATTAAATTTGTTTATCACCCATTTCACTGCAAAGTGACTCTGGGCAGCTTACAATCTTAAAAGCAGTAAAACCATATTATATATACACCCCCTGTGTGTGTGTGTTTAGTTTATTTTATTGTTATTGCACCTCGTACAACGAAATTAAATGCCATCTTCAATGTACATTATACATAAATGTACACAAGAGCCTTGGTGGCTCAGGCTGTTAAATGCCTGCATTTAAGTTCCAGCTGCCTACAATTACTGTAAGCTCGAATCCCACCAGGCTCAAGGTTGACTCAGCCTTCCACCCTCTCGGGGTAGGTAAATTGAGGAACTAAGATTGTTGGGGGAAATAAGCTGACTTTGTAAAAATGCCGCTTAGTAATAAGCAGGCATATACAATGGAATGAAGGCTATTGCTGAGCACACTGGGTTGTATCCCAAAAATTGTAAGCCACCCTGAGTCTTCAGAGAAGGGCGGCATATAAATGTAATAATAATAATAATAATAATAATAATAATAATAATAATAATAACAAAAATACACATCCTTCAGATTCTATACAATTGAATTGAAAACCCTTGATATTGCATTAATATTGCACCATACAGTAGAATTCAATATAGTTACTGCTCTGGGATAGAAGCTGTTTTCAGCCTATTTGTCTTTGTTTTTGTTATGTATGCAGGTTTAAAGTCATTGGTTTAGTTTGAACTGTTCTTGTAAAATATAAGAAATGATTGGTTTAAAAAGTGCGGGAAAACCCTGCACTCTGATTGGCTGGCAACTGCAGCTGCTGGTTATAAGTAGCGGCCGCAGCCCAGCCAAAGTGGGTTCATTCTGAGCTGTAGTCACTAATAAACAAAGAGCTTGAAGCACTCCACGTCTGTCTCTTCATGCAAACTTAACACTGGCGATGAAGGTGGGATCTCCCTGAAGAAGAAGCAACGCGGAACAGAAGAAGAGAGAGATGGCTGCGCTGAACACCCCCAGCCCGTTTGATCCGACGGCAGAAGACTGGGAGACGTATGCAGATCATTTCCAAATGTATCTGGAAGGAAACGATCTTGCCGACATTTCGAGAAGCGGAAGAGGCGGTTTTCTCACGCACTGCGTCCGGCAGTTTTCAAGATGGTGAAGGCGTTGGCGGGAGCTGCAGATGTGAAGGTAATGGAATGGCCTGACTTAGAAAAGTTGTTAAGAGCCCATTACGCCCACAAGTATCGGCCTCATTAAGAGACACGAGTTTTACCGTCGGGATCAAGGGGAAAGCGAAAATGTAAATGACTTCATGGCAAGTTTAAGAGACATTGGGGGTGCATGTGAATTTAACAATTTAGAAGAGGCCATGCGCGATCGATTTGTTCTGGGCCTTAAAGACAAGGTGCTTCAGTGCAAGTTATTACTAAGACCTAAGATCACGCTGAAGGAAGCCATAGAAGAGGCCTCCTCAGCCGAAGCCACTAAGTCCTCAGCGGCAGCCATGAAGAAAATCAACAAGGCCACAAGCCATCCTGATGTGGAAAAGTCCACAACAACTCATTGTGAGCAAATAGATTCTGAGTCAGACTGTAGTGAGGTGGAGGAAGGAATTTATAGACTCAGAATGCAGTGGAAAAAGAAAGACCTGGGAAGAAAGAGGCAAGATTTCTACTACAGAGGTTATGGGGGAAGCCAGCCCTGCACTGAATGCAAGTTCCTAGATACCATCTGCCTCCGTTGTGAAAAAAGAGGACACCTAGCAAGAGTCTGCAAATCATCCAGAACTCCACCCAACAGAAGGAAGTTTCCTGACAAAGAATTCAAGCCCAACAACCTCAGTGAGAAAATGGGGCACAGCACAGAAGCAAAGGGGAAGAATGAAACTAATCAGACAGTAACTATTGGTCATTCTTCTTCTATCAATAACAGAAAAGTGCATGTCAAGGTACTAACTGAAGGAAGGCCTTGCCAAATGGAAGTGGACTCAGGCTCATATTTATCTATGGTGTCATGGGACACTATTCACAGACTACTCCCAAACATTCAGAAGAAGCATTTCAAGAAGCAAGCACTGACTCTTAAAGACTACCAAGGGAACAAGATTCCAGTAGTTGGAACAAGAGAATTCAACGTGAAGTTCAAAGGCCACACCAAACGCTTGCCCCTGACCATCATGGACAAGGATTGCCCAAGCTTGCTGGGACTTGAGTGGTTCAATCCACTAGGCATCGAGGTGACTGGCATCAATCATGTGAGCAACACTGAATGGGAGGAGGCCTTGAAATCTGAGTTTCCAGAGATCTTCATCGACGGATTGGGCAAGTATATGGGGACCCCTATCACTTTCAATCTAGATCCCAAGGTGCCACCAATTCGCTTAAAGCCCAGAAGGGTCCCATTTGCCTTAAAGGAAAAAATTGATGCACAATTAGATAAACTAATAGGTCAAGGAGTTTTAGAGCCCACTGACCACTCCAGGTGGGAGACACCCATAGTCACACCAGTCAAGACTGATGGGTCAGTGAGAATCTGTGGAGACTATAAGGGGACATTGAACCATGCGCTTCAACCGAGCGCATATCCAGTTCCAGTGGTGCATCATTTACTACATTCACTTGGCAGGGGTACAGTCTTTACCAAATTGGATCTGGCCCAGGCATATCAACAATTAACAGTTGATGATGCCACTGCAGAGGCCCAAACCATTGTGACTCATAGAGGTGCTTTCAAATGTAAAAGTTTACAGTTTGGAGTAAGCGTGGCACCAGGCATCTTCCAAAGCCTTATGAAAAGGATGCTCCAAGGACTGCCAGGGGTAGTGCCTTACTTTGATGATGTGTTAATCTCTGCTGAAAATGACACTTAGTTACAAGAGAGACTCAGAGAAGTCCTTACCAGATTCAAAAAAGCTGGGTTAAAAGTCAAGGAAGAAAAATGCACTCTTAGAACTGACAAGGTTGAGTTCTTGGGATATATGATTGACAAGCATGGTATCTACCCCACAGATGCCAAGGTTCAGGCAATCAAAGAAGCCCCTAGACCAAAATGTAAAACAGATTTGCAAGCCTTCCTTGGACTCATTAACTTTTATCACATGTTCCTACCTTAGAAGGCAACCATTGCAGAACCACTGCACAGATTATTAGACAAAAAGTCTGTGTGGGTCTGGGGCAGAAAAGAACAATCTGCATTTAACAATATTAAAAGACTAATCATGTATGATGCTGTACTGATACAGTTCTCTGAGAATTTGCCTGTTGTAGTGACTTGTGATGCATCCCCTTTTAGAGTGGGGGGGTTTGAGCCACAGGCTTCCCAGCAGGAGGGAAGCTCCTATTGCATTTTACTCTCGCACCTTGACCAAAGCAGAGAGGAACTACAGCCAACTGGACAAGGAAGCCTTGGCAATTGTTGCAGCTGTCAAGAAATTCCATGAGTATTTATATAGGAGAACATTTACCATTGTCACGGATTACAAACCTCTGTTAGGCATTGTGGCAGGAGACAAACCTACGCCCACTATCCTGTCACCAAGAATGCTGAGGTGAACTGAATTTCTTGCTGCTTATTCATACAAACTCATCCACAGGCCTGGCAAAGACATTGGGCATGCAGATGCTTTGAGTCGCTGCCCACTTCCTTCTCACACTGAGCACTTTGCTCACGAGACTTACACCTTTTTCCTAGAAACTGTTGCCAAGCTTCCAGTACATGCTGCTGAAATTGCCAGAGAGACTGCCAAAGACACTTTATTGGCTCCTGTTATAGGCTGGATTAAGAAAGGTTGGCCACTTCAAGATCTACCTCAACTTGCCCAACCTTTTAAATCCAGGCAAACTGAATTATCTGTATTAAGAGGATGTATTTTGTGGGGTAACAGGGTAGTTATTCCTGCAAAACTACAAAAAGAGGTTTTGGAAATGTTATATGAGGGTCATCCAGGTATTGTCAGAATGAAGGGATTGGCCAGGAGTTATGTATGGTGGCCAGGTATTGACAAAATGGTTGAAAACTGGGTTGCATCTTGTCCCAACTGTCAGGTAGTCAGGCCTGCCCCACCTCTCGCCCCCACACAGGAATGGGAATTTCCTAGGGGCCCATGGTCTAGGATTCACATTGATTTTGCTGGCCCTACCAGAGGGCACACCTTTCTTATTATGGTAGATGCATATTCCAAATGGCTAGAGGTAATCCCTATGGCATCCACCACAACTGATGCTGTCATCAAACAGCTTAAAAAGCTTTTTGTAACTCACGGGTTACCTGATGTAGTCATTTCTGACAATGGTCCTCAATTTACATCCAACCTTTTTGAATCATATCTAGCACAGCAGGGTATCAGACATGCCCTGACAGCCCCTGGGCATCCTTCGCTAACGGCCAAGGCGAACGTTGGTACAATTTACCAAGGAAAACTTCAGCAATTGGGTCCAGGGGATATCACTGGAGAGTTGAAAAACTTCTCAGTGTCCAGCATATCACTCTAACCCATCAACTAACTTATCCCCAGCAGAGTTGTTGATGGGTAGGAAACTCAGGTCTCCCCTTGACCGCCTTCATCCCACTTACGCACCCAACGCACCACTAGATTCCACTAGCAAAGTTCGCACATTCACTGTGGGTGATTCTGTTTATGCTAAGAACCTTATGGGTGAACCTTTATGGATTCCTGCTGAGATAACCCAAATCACAGGCCCTCGATCTTACAGTGTACAAACAGAGGATGGTGTCCTCTGGAGCAGGCACATTGATCAGCTTAGATCCAGATTACCTCAGGAACATCACAATTGTTCCTCTCTAGTTCCCATACCTAATACCTATTCTAGGGGGGAAGGGGAGGATCATGAGTGTAATGAACAAGCAAGAATCAACCCCATATGTAACAAGCTAACATGACAGGAACCATCCCAAAACCTGTCACAATACCAACAGCCATTTTCACAAATGGAAGATTGCACATCATTACCTGATTTAGGTGTTGACATTGGGTTGGAGATGGATTGGGAGGAGAGACCAGGTTGTAGTAACCAAACAGGTTCTACCATTACTACAAGTTCTAGTAAGGAAATGTCAGCAGACACATTTCCTCCCTCACAAGGTGAGAACCTTAAAACATCTGAACCACGTAGGTCTCAACGTACACATAAGAGCCCCACCTATTTAAAAGAATACATTAGATAGGCTGGGGTTTGAGTATGGACTGAACCTAGTGGGGAGGGGTGTTATGTATGCAGGTTTAAAGTCATTGGTTTAGTTTGAACTGTTCTTGTAAAATGTAAGAAATGATTGGTTTAAAAGTGCGGAAAACCTGCACTCTGATTGGCTGGCAACTGCGGCTGCTGGCTATAAGTAGCAGCCGCAGCCCAGCCAAAGTGGGTTCGTTCTGAGCTGTAGTCACTAATAAACAAAGAGCTTGAAGCACTCCGCGTCTGTCTATTCATGCAAACTTAACAGTTTTATTGTCCTGTACCACCTGCCAGATGGTAATAGTTTAAAAAAAGGGTGTCCAGGATGAGATGGATCTATAAGAATGTTTCGAATTATCTTAGGGCAGCGGAAGCTATAAAGGTCTTCCAAAGATGGGAGAGGGCAACCAATGATCCTCTGGGCAATGATGTTAACCCTCTGGAGCACTGTCCTATTTGCCACTGTGCAATTTTCCAACCATACACAGATGCAGTAAATTAAAATACTCTCTATGGTGCAGCAGTACAAGGTCTCTAGCAGTTTTTCATTCAGTTTTTGTTTCCTGAGATATCTCAGATAGTAGTTTGTGTATCAATAGGAATGCAAAATTATAACTGAAAGATGAAAGGAGAGAGAGCAAGGTGCGCAAAAGGTGGGTGGGATGTACCATTAGTCCATCAACATGTCCAGTGTGATACTTTCCCCGTTGGGTCCTAGGTCAATTGGTGAAACAGTTCTTCAAGTAACCTGTATTCATGCCATGCAGGGTTTTAAAGGTAATAACCAACACCTTAAAAAAATTGCATCTGAAAGCAAGCAGTGAAGTGCAGCTTGTGGAACAGCAGTGTAACATGGGCCACTCCAGAGGTGCCAAAGACTGCCTGTACTGCCACACTCTTCACCAGTTAAAGCTTCTGAATACTTTCCAATGATAGCCCCATGTAGAGCACATTGCAGTAGTTCAAGCATGGGATGATCAGAAGGACTGAGCTGAGCACAGGGAATTCTTATCTGGGTACTGCCTATGATTTGCAAACAGTGCAATTTTCTTTCATTTTTGTATATACACGAAAGCTTCCATGTCAACTGGAATTTTGTATTATCAAAAACTGAGCAAATGCAGTTTTCACATCACACTGTATCCAGAGAAGTAATATTAATCAGTGCCAGATGACAATCTATGCCAAATAAAAAGGATCCATTTAAATATTTGGGATTGAATTAGACAGGTAGCAATAAAGACATATATCGAAGTAATTATAGTTATTGAAAGAAATAATAAAACATCTTAAAAGATTGAAAAATTAAATTGTCCTAGTTAGAATTGTCAAAATGATGTCTGTGTATCATCCATCCATCCATCCATCCATCCATCCATCATATCTATCTATCTATCTTATTTCTTTCCAAATAGTTCCAATTTTAATCCCAGATGAAATCTTGAAAGAAATAGATTGTATGGTATGGAATAGAAAAAACATGTGTACATTTCAAAATTTTGCAAGATTCACATAACAGAGCTAGACTTCCTTTTCCAAATTTCAAATTATATAACTATGCAGAGCGGCTTGAATTATAAAGCATAAAATAAAGCATAAAATAAAAATCCCCAAATAGCAGAATGTCAGAACTGAGAAGAGCTGTCCAAGCCAATAAACTTCATCGGAATTTATGCTACAAAGATTTATTTTTTTAAAAAAAGAAGAGAAAAACTTGAAATGTTATATTGGTATGACAAAGCTCTACATTCTAGGTAGTAAGAATTTTACTTTGCTATAAACCCCCAATTCAATAAAATAAACATTTTCCCAGATGTATCTTTCATTAATTGAAAAATGTCGAGCAATCTTTTTGGTTTTAAACTGTTTTAACACTTGAAGTTATATAACACTTCTTTACTTCAACGGTGATATGGAGTCTGATCAGAATATCAAGTTGAAGTTCTCCTGCATAATAGATGTTATCAGGTCGCTTTCCCCATATCTCTGAAGTACATGCCAGTTAATGTTATCTTTCTTGCTTAAATACAAAATTAAGCACCCATAGTGCATAAAAAATAATTCTGAATACAAAAGAAAAGTAAATCTCAAATCTAAGCTCAGTTAGTGAAATGGAGCTTTAAATTACATCAATATATTCAAAGATTTTTAGATTTAGGTCAAGGTGTAATAAACCATGTATTGGAAGACAGACAATATCAGTTTATCTGGGATACCATGAGAAACAAGTTCAGAAATGATAAGCTTTCTACCTTGACATCAGAGAAAGAAAGCTGTCACTTTTGCAGTGAACCGAATGACAAAAATGGAAGCAACTTTTGCTTAGTAGACTTGTTTCTTCCTACTCATGCAGTATGTCTGTAATATTCATTCCTAAGCTGCTTAGGTAGCATGTTTCGTGAATTGCAAAGTCTGTGAAGCTGTTACTGCTACCAATTTTATTACTTTACCAGTATTATTACTGCCCTGTACATGAATGTATCTGTCCTAATGATGCAAATTCTATTTCAAAAGTTGTGGTCAATTAGGTTGTACAGTTTCTCTTTGTTTATGTGGATTATTATTATTATATAAACATTATATCTAATACTGTTGTGTGTGTATGTATATACAGTTCAAAGTTGGGTGATTCTGAATCAAATTGGATATATAAATATATATATAAATATATATTGACCTGATTTTGTAGGAAGCATCTTTTTTCACTTACAAGTCTCACAAGTTTATTTGTTTAGATTTTGATCTGATATGACATCATGTTCAAACTTTCCATGCATTTTTACTGCATTTATATCAGGATTTATATTAAAGGATTTTGAGACACCATTCAATTCTGAATACCAGAGCTAGAACACAATTTTATTAAAATTAAAACATATAGTTTCACTTGTAGATGGATATTTTTTGACACCAGTTAACCACAGAAATCTGAAACTGCACTGGAATTCATGCTGTTCTTTATGTGATTCATTCAGTACTGAATTACATGTTAAGATAAGGCAAACAAATATATTTAATGTTTCAAAAATTAATTGATTAAATATATCCAGATTATTCCAGTGATAATTGTAAATATGTTAAAGTTAATTGAGGAAGTTAACTTTGATACTTATATAGGTTTCTGCCTACAAAAATTAAAGATATTAGTTTTAAGTCCTGCTAGATAGGATATGGGTATTATAGTGTTGCCACAAATAATTTGCACTGTGGGTAGCTTATAGTTGAAAGGAACAGCAGTATATACTATATTTTTCACAATGTAAAGCGATTAAAAAAGGCTTATATTATCCCAATGTTTGTCACCCAGACACAGGGAAGCAAACGAGAGCTAGCAGTCACAAGGTTTAAAGGTTGAAGTATTCTTTTTTTAAAATGGAGGACCATTTACTGATCAGCTGGCTACTTTGGTATTTTTATCATATTTAACACACTTTCAAGTGGTGCCTTAGCTCCATTTTTGGGGTATTAAGATATGAAAAATTATTTACATACATTTTAAGGTAACATCTGAAACTCATTGATTTTTACAACTGTTAAATAATGAGCTGCTGGAACATATTCATAAATTTACTATTTAAAGTGGCGTTAACTAAAACTTTTTCATTTAAAGTTCACTCCCATTGATGTAAACAATATAGACACATATCAGAGATTTTAGAGATAGACATGTTAGCCTGAGTTTTTCCCCAATTTTCAGATTACTCATATTTCTTCAAATTAACTTGATAGTTATGTTTGAAAACCTATAGTGATTGTTGATAGTTATTGATAGTTGGATGTTTGAAAACTTATATTCCATCCAGTGCCAAATGATTCTTTGTCACTAATTGTGTGCAGAAATCATTTCAGCTCATAGCTACTTCCCTTGATATTATACAGACAATACTGGGGGTAGGGGAGGGCCAATTAAACATAAACAATATATTTATGTTTAACAATAAAGATCACACTGAATTACATTTATATAGCTTCCCGCTTTTCTTGTAATAAAGTGAACATTGCGTTCTTTGAAGTTCCATTGTTGGGTGGCGTTTTAAGCGGGGAGTTCTATGTTTTCCTATTGGCTGGAGCAGTCTGACAGCGAACTATAAAAGGGAGCTGTCAGACGGCATCAGCTGTTACCCATCAGCTAGCCAGTTTAGCAAATATCGGCTGATGTGGGTAACCTGTTTCTTTGTTACAATAAACACTGATCATTCCGTTAATGTTTGCCTCAGCTCATTCTTAGAAAAGACTACAAAAGTGAATAGGCATGGTCTTAGCACAAAACATTTTGTCTTTTAAGGCCATTGAAAATTCTTCTCCACTTGCTTGCCTTGCTTCTTCCTCTCTCTCCTCTCCTCTCGTCTCGGGTCAGAGATGCAGAACTCATTATGGGCATGCTAGTTGGACTAAGTTGCGGGTTTGGTGCAGTGCCCAGCAAGATATGAGTGCAGTGGTGGCTGAGGGGAGATCTTGCTGCCATCCCCATAATTCATGAGCATGCCTTGGCTGCCTGCTTGATCATGACTGCCAGGCTGAGTTCACTTTCTCTCTGTGGAGCCCTTTAAGTAAGTGTTTTTAAAGGATATAAAGCTTCAAGTTCATACCACTAAGCGATGGAAAACCTTAAACTTGTTGAGCCAAGAGGCTTTCTGTTACAGAAAGGAATTCCGGCCCAGCAGCTCAAAATATAATTTATGGTTTCACTCATGGTTTTGCAATGACATTTATATAGCTTTTTCCCTTTCTCTGTATAAAATGGGTAGGCATGGTCTTGGCACAAAACATTTTGTCTTTTAAGGCAATTGAAAATTCTTCTCTATTTGTCTTGCCTGCAGCCTTTCGTCCTCATCCTCCCTCTCCTCCACTTCTGGGAGCAGCATGCAATGATTTTGTTGTAGAGGAACAGGTAAAATGGCCTGGAGATTGCTGTGTGACATCATACCTCTAAAGATACCTTTACTCTATTTTTATTTGAGAAAGGATCCTGATTATAATTCTGGCAACAGTTCTTCATTACCACTATATTTACTTTTCATCAACAAAATGTAATGTACCAGAGAAACAGTCAGGGACTTCTCTATAATTATCTTTCCAACCCTGTAATTTCTCTGAGATCCTTCCTTGATACTAGCCACAGAGAAACTGAAAGTGACAACCAGCAAGTGCATAATAATAATGGGGGTAGGGAAGAAGGTGATTAGCAAGAAATAAATATGGATGATTCAAAATATTTGAGCCAAAAATTAGTTTTCACTTGTTTTATTCACTTTGCATTAGACAGTCTAGCAGTATCCTATTTTTCTTTTTCTTTCTTTCTACATTCAAATAAATTCATAAATATGCTGTTAGGCAGTGGTGGGATTCAGCCAGTTCACACCACTTTGGGAGAACCGGTTGTTGCCTTTCTGACAAGTTTGGTGAACTGGTTATTGTAAGAAATCATTAGGGCAGAGAACAGGTTGTTAAATTATTTTAATCCCACCATGGGTGTTAGGTGAGCATCAACAAGATATTAGAGACACTGTGTTGCTTACTAACATCCTAAACTATTCTAGCATCAACATAAGACCTTTTATTCTAAAATTAATAAGTTGTGGAATGCAGCATGTTTCTGACTTTTTTCTCTATATGCATGTTTAAAATTTAATATAGTTCAAACTACCTGTTTCATTCTGCTTATGAGGGCCCTCATACACAAAAAGTGTGTTGCAGTGCAAGATAAGTAGTGATTAACACTAAGTGGAACTCGTTAATTCAGCAACACTTTAGAATAATTGAACATGAATAAAATGTAAGATTAAAATGAACTTACTTTGGAAGCATGCAGAAAAAATCACATTAAGGGCACATTAACTTCATCCTTACTAGTTTTATTACAATTAATATAAAATGATATAATATTGATTAGTTATTTTAATTGTATTATTATTTCTGGTAATGCTACTTAAGAAATAAAATTAGAATTGGAAATAGATATTTGGAACATTTCTTTTGCAACATCTTTAATTCTTACACACCTAGCAGATTATCAAGATGTGCATCAGAAACTTTTGTTACAGTTTTCTCACCTGTTGAAATAAGTTGTGGCCAATAAGACAGAGATTTCTGGATTTGGTCCTCTGAAATTCTGCAATTCCTGATAAAGAGGCAAAGCTCCAGTTACAGAAATTTTTCTGAGCATAAGAGTTTTTTCTTTTCTTCTATTTCTTGTTCTTACTCTTTCATAAAATTGATCTAGTTCCCATGAATCCCTAAAGTCCCATGAAACATTATTTATAATACCCTAAAACTCTTCCTGGATTCTGCCTGATACTACTGAGGCTCAGAACAGTAATAGAGTATGGCTATGTGTGGTCTGAGTAACTCCACAAATGTGATGGCTTTCCCAGTTACAAGTTTGAACCATGGGGGAGGGGGGAAAGACCTAGCTCTGGAACTTTGGGAGAAGGGTGAAGAGAAGTTGCTGAGGGCTCCAAGCCAGGAGTGGAGGGGCCAGGCTCAGTGGAAGGTTGGAGGGGCAACCAGACAAATGGCCAGCTTGGAGGAATAGGTGAGGTGCAGCTGCAGTTTGAGAGAACAGAAGTCCCACAGGAAGAGCAGGGGAAGAAGGCACACAGTTGCAGTTGGCAAGAGGAATGAGGAGGAATTGCTCTGCACCTGATCTGAATGAGGCAGGCACAATGGACATCAGTAAAGCTACTCAGGAGGAAGCAGTTTTGCCCATCCTTATGAGCTGCGCTGGTCTGTGCCTCTTTAAGCCAGCAAATCGATCAAAAGCATCACTGGAACAGCAAGTTTCTTGATGCATTTGTTCAGCCATTGTGATTCTTGTGTAGACTTTAAACCTTGACTCTGCTACAGAACTTGAATATTGCTTTTCAAACTTTGAGCTTGCTTCTTGGACCTTGAACTTGAATTTTGGTTTTGTGCTTAGACCATGAATTTTTCTTTGGACTCTGAACCTGTGAGGGGACTTTATGGAATTGTTCTGTGTTTCCAGATGGAGAAATTGGACTCATTGGGTTTTGCACTAGTTTCTGTGTGGGCTGAATATGGGGAATAATATTTTGAGTTATAAAACCCCATAAAGACTTCAACCTTTGGGTGTGTGCCATATATGGAGCAGGACATGACAACAAATAAAATAAATACAAATGATTATTATGAATCTTGTCAGGTCTTATGCATAAGAAAGGAAGTAATCTCATGAGAATATGAAAGGAAAGATCACAATGCATTTAATATAACAGTATGCTTATTAAGGGATGAATATAAGTTTCATTTTTAGATGCAGATTTACCACAGCTGCAAGACAAAGCTGAGTATATAAAACATAATGCAGAAGGTTC